>JAMKQA010001226.1:0-27592 GCA_024699735.1 Posidonia australis
GGACATTCTAATTTATCTTCGTGTTCCTTGTAGTACAAGATATGATGTTTTGAACAAGCATCAATCTTCACCTCTGCCAACCCCATCTTTCTCATCATCTTCTTCGTCTCGTAGTAATTCTTCGGCAATTCATGATTCTCTGGCAAAATTTTCTTGATTTTACCTATCATAGCATCAAAACAACTATCTGTCATGTTGTAGTCGATCTTCAATGCCAACAACTCAGACACTGTCGATAACTTTGTGTAATTCTTGCAACCTGGCCATAATGGCCCCTTCGCCTTTCTTAACAACTCATAAAACTCTTCAGATTCACCATGTGGCTTTTCATCAGCAGATACGTCAAAATCAGGACCTGCCACGTCCATCACCATGTCCACAATGGGATCCGTACTAACAGGAGCAACTTTCCCATAGCTTTGAAAGGTCTCCCCATGTTTAAACCAACACTTGTAGTTTTCCACAAATCCTTTCTTACATAAGTGTATTTCAACATCCCTTCTCGATTGTTTTTTCAATAGTGCACTTTTTTTACAAGGGCATATAATCCTTCCATCACTTTCCATAATACCCAGACCTTGATTATATGCAAATTCCACAAACTCCTGAACCCTATTTTAAAAACTCATACACACTTCTCCATCTACAACTCGTGTATACTTCCAATCACGATGACAAGACATTTCTCTCTACAAAAGAAAGAAATGATAAGATGTCTATATGTCTAGATTGAAAGAAAAACTTGATGACAGTTGTGATAAAACCAATAGAACAAATTTTTCAGACATCAGAACCGACCAGGCTAATAAAACCAATAGAAAATCTCTGATCACATCGACCAATAAGAGGAATAGGAAGAAAAAAAAAACTCAAACTTCCCAACTAAAATTCAACACTGGCCATTATTTCTACCATTGTGTCAAGGGCAACTTCTTGAATGGTTTAGATTGATACCGAAAGATGCTATTTCAAAACAACCCGCAATTCAAATCTTCTAACTTGCACTAGTTACATGTCACATCAAATCTTTCTCTTGATACGTTTTACAAAATCTAAAAATTGTATCATCTAATTTATTCTTAAGCACGTGTGTATCCTATCTTGTACTTACACTTTAGTCTTTGATTTTGGAAAATAAAGAAAGACTTAAAACACCTGAGTATGTAAAAAAAAAAAAACTGTGAAAGTTTAACCGTTACTAAGTAACTAGGTAACTGTGCCTTAAGAAGCATTGAGTATTCACGTAAAAAGGTAATCGAAGGATAAAAGCCTGGGGAAAAAAATCTTGTCCTTGTGACTTTAGTTATTTGAGTAATTAAGTTCTTAAAATGGTCTGATTTGGTGATTACTAAGCTAAAGCTTGTCACACAGATAGTCAAGAAAAAGCATAAGAAAGCAAGAATAAAGTTTCCTGAATTGTTTTAAATGAAATGTAAAGGTATTAAGGATGCATTTGAAAATCCTTGCTAAGGTCTATCATCCTAAACATAAGAGACATGTGATTTAAATTTAAAGAAGGATAGTATGAAAGATAGAATGGTGGCTCTATGACAAATGGAGAAGAGAGAGATCTTTCTATAGTAAGGGAACTTGGAAATGCTGGTTTGTGGTTGATTGATGATGATTCATCTTGTAATGTTGTAGTCTGCCATCAATCGTAGTACCTTGGTGAGCATTTGGAGATTTTTTTTTTCCTCCAATGATTTTTTTGGAAGATTTCTACTTCTTCTTTCCTTAAGACGAATTAAAGGGCTCCAGTGAAAATGGGTGTTCCCCAGTTATCTCACAGCTTCATTGTAGTTGAAACATAATTAGCATGTAACTCCTGTAAATCATGTATTTAACTCCTGTAAATCTTGTATTCTTTCTTGGTTCACTTTGTACTGGAATAGATTCTAAAAAAAAAAAAAACTTTGTACTGGAATAAAAACGTAGTAACAACGATATATGTAAATTTCAAACGACAACAACAATAACAACGATCTATGTGCTTCTGGCATATTCTAACGAGGATAAATGAGAAGATGAGAGGGCAGATAGAAGAAGTCACTAATGATTATACTTCAGAAGTAAGCTCCAAGCATGATTGCGTAAAGGTAAAAACGGTAATTCTCAATCTATGTAGAGTGGTGCTTAGCCTAATAACTATAATAAAATGTCGCTATTAAAATGGTTTGATGATCACAGAATCACAACAATGTTCTGTAAACTTGATGGCATTCTGCATTCTAGAAACTCTAGCAAACGGCCGGGTCGTGTCAATGATTAATCTATCGGCAAAGATAAAATGACCAAAATCCTACGGGCTTCTGGCTCCCGTGCCAAGACCCCGCCTCTTCCATCCTAGTGGCGCCACCTCCTCTTTCTTCCTCCCTATCCTCATGGCCGGTTGTTTGCATATTGTCTGTGTTGAGTGTTCGTCTAGTATTTAATCAAGTTATTTTACTGTCCAGTGAATTGTTTGCATATTGTACAAGTTAGTGTATAGGATTACTGGTTGGGATGTTTTTCCCTTTCCAATACTCTATTAACTGTGATTTTTCCTTGAATTTGTCATAATTCTTCACGGTATCCGGGTAATGATGGACGAGACCGTCTAGTACTTGCAAGTGGTGACTGTTAATGTAGTAGTTTCCATTTGTTTCACCTCTTGGGCATACACCAGCTTCTAGAAGTGTATATACTCAAATAAATTTCACTTCCTTCCGTTTAATTTTGCTTTGTGCATAGATCGTTCATGAATTACTATATTATGGACATAAAGGTGCCAAACTTAAAAAAGAATTACGTGATCATGACTTGAGAGATCTTGACAAATGGAGGTTCTTCTTCCTTACCAGAGAGGAACTGGGATGGGGAGACCGATCTTCTTCCTTACCAGAGAGGAACTGGGATGGGGAGACCGATCTTCTTCCTTACTGATGATGCCGACGACCTTACGGATGAGTAAAACGTCAAGGACGCACCGTCGAGGACGTACCATCGAGGACGCACCGTCGAGGAGGAGAGGTGGAGGAGAGACAAAATGTAGGGAAAGAGAGGCGGACGAAATTTAGGGTAAGAGAGGTGGACGACTAAATGTAGTCAGGGTATTTTATACCTAAATTAGCGAGGACTTTAACGAGGACATTTCCTCACTATTTACTCGCTAAATGAAAAGCGAGGACATTGCGAGAACAAATCCTCGCAAAAAACTCACTATATTATTGCGGGGTAATTTCCTCGCAAAATCCTCGCTATATGTCCTCGTTATAATATTGCGAGGACACTTCCTCGCAAAGTCCTCGCTCATTGTCCTCGCAAAATCTAATTTTTCTTGTAGTGTGGTGGAGTTAAAGAGATGGAGGCTGGAGCAGGCAGAGGGAGAGCGTGGCGAGAAAGGAACGGAAGAGGAGAGAGAGAGAGTAGGGGCGCGCGAGCAGGGAGGAGGAGGGTCTAAGTGTGGGTGCTTCCATCGATGGCTGAGGTTTACCGGAGCTTCGTCGAGGCGACGCCGGGTTGTGGTGAACTCGCCGGAGTTGCGTGGCCCGCTGGAGAGGTACGTGATTTTCCCCCTTCTCTCGTTATTGCTTCCTTGAAGAATATTGATGGAAAATGCATGAAAATTGGTAGAAAAATAGTAGGAATGATGGAAATGTGATTAATGATGTGAATGTGTTGGGAACATGCTAGATTGTGTGAATTTCGTGAGTTTTTAGTAGAAAATGCCTTAAATGTTTTAAGGTTTAACTCTGAGCATGTTTCCTTTGAGAATTTATATCTCATTGTATGGTTAGTGAAATCATGATTGGATTGGGGGGTTATGAAGTAAACTCAAGGATCTACACCCTGTGATTTACTCGTAATTTTTGATGTGTGTTTGTGGGGTCCGATCGGGACACCCACTTGTGGCTAATTTCATCGCCCGAAATAGGGGTGTGCCCTGTCTACGGGGAATTCGGTATGCCGAATTTATTCGGTATGCCGAAATCCTAGCCAGATTTATCCGAATACTTGATATCAGCAGACCGAAATCACCCGATCGACCAATTCGGGGTTTTCGGTATACCGAACCAGGGATCTTCGGCATACCGATCTAGAGATTTGGTCTGTCGTTTTTGCCCTGAACCAGGTATGCATAAATTGTGAATTTAAATGAAGGATAAATGGTTTTGATGATATGTTGGATCTATGGTAATGATGTTTTCGCCATGTAATGACATGGAGGAAGATGGAACCCAAATAAATAGATTTGGGCATGATTTTGGGTTTTAATCCCATAAACGAATGAAAAGGATGATTTTGTGAGGTTTTGGGCATAGGACCCAATTTATGATTTTAAGCATGGTTTTCATGGCTTGAGTTGGGACCTCTAGTGGAGAGTCAGGTGTTGCAAGGAAATAGAGTCCTGCAACGAAAAGAATGAAATGGAAAATGGTTTGAAAAGAATGTTGAAAGAGTTTTGAAATGGAACACTAATAATGTGGTTGCCGAGTTTGAGGAGGTGTAGGCTGAGCCTGGGTTTTTATACCTAGTTGTTCAGGTCACCGACGATGTAGGCTGAGCCTGGGTCGTTGTACCTAGTTGTTCGAGTCATTGAGCTCGTGACAGTGTAAGCTGAGCCTAGGTTTTTGATCCTAGTTGTTCGGGTCACCGACGGTGTAGGGTGAGCCCGGGTCATTGGACCTAGTTGTTCGGGTCACCGATGGGGCGCCGGACGGAGACGTATCCCCATGCACATATGAGAAATGAAATTGAGGCCAGTTGGCCAGGGCAGTGACATCCCGCACGGGGAATTTCACAGCGGCAGTGTAGGAAGGTAGGGGAAGGATGTCCTCACCTACTACTTGTGCGCCTGGTTACCCCTGATCAAGGTTACAACAGTAAAGAAAAGTGGGAACGAATAAAGAAATGTGGTTTGATCAGGATTGGACTTATGAAATAGTCTAAAAATCCAGAAATGAAATGATGATGGTGTTTTTACCAATTGCCTGCCTGTATTTATGATTTGGTTTTGAACACGTGAGGCATTGTGTTTTAGGCTGGATCTGGTCGGAAATGTGAATTTAAAAAGTGTGATTTTGGGAAGAAATCTCAAGTATTGAAAAGATATGTTTTGGAAAATGAATTCCAAAGGTTTTGAAGGAAAATGCAAAAGTGTGTTTTGAAAGAGAATGTGGTTTTGGAATGAGTTTCCAAATGTTTTGAGAGAAGAAAAGAGCATGGAATCCAGATTGAGTTCCCAAATGATTTCCAATAAAGGGGAAGAGGATTTTCAAAATATAACCAAGTTTTGAATTGAATAAAAGAAATGAGTTTTTACGATTTTACCGAGATTTTGTGGTTTGTATGTTTAGGGCGCGTACTGGGTGACTTAGATGTCACTCACGCGTGCTTATTTGGTTTTTTGGTCCTGATAGCGTGCAACCGAGTTCTGGTGCAAGAGTTGGAGCTTCTAGCCGCACATTGTGATCCTTAAGGTGAGCCTTAGTTACAGTTATATGATATTTCTGTAATTAGTGTAATTATACTTGATACTTTGTTTTGGTAGCGTGTCCGGGATCGGAGCGTTACAAAATAGCATAACTATTTGTGAATACAACATTATTTATATTTAAGTGATACTATTGTATTATTGTGAATGGTTATTAGTATTACTGTTCTGTTTCATATAATTTAGTAATACTGTTTCAATTTTGTTATGTTTTGTAAACAAACATAATTGAAAATTGTGTATACCACTTTTTTAAAAACGGCAAACGTAAAAGCTTACATACCATTGCATTTTTTGAATTCCATGAACAACCATATGAACGACTCTTTCATTCAATAATCAAGAAAGTCGATGCAAAGATAATAGTCTGCCAGTGATGATTAAACCCATAGAAAATAGTAAATATCATAGGATACTGATTTTTTTGAAAATAGTATCAAATGTTACAGCATTCCCAAATAAGTCGTAATCCTACATTGATGTTGCATTTGCCCAAATACAGTAAGTTAATCTCATCTCTTCATCTTCCTTCTAAGAGTAGAAGAATTTGTCATCTTCACTCTTCCTCTTTTGAAAATGCTTTATAAGCGAATCGCATCATAATCTTTAATATCTTCTCTTTTATCACATCTTAGGTTGTCAATCTTATGCATTGTACAGTCTAATTTATCAAATCCTTCACATTGTACTATAACAATTCTAGCTATTTGTGATGGTGTAAAACCAATTACCTCCATAACCTCAATAAAGTTCCACATTGTAATTACAATTGACCTATTAAACTTCAAGTAATGTTGCTTGCTTGATGATGAGACATTGTGGTTATGCTCTCTATTGAATTGGATTACCTTCCAAGTATTAGTGTTGACATCACGTTTAACTATCATAGATGCCCTACAACCACAGCTAAATGAGTCACTTACATGTTTTCATTGAGGTGAAGGACATCCATCATCGTCTGAATTCCTTATGACAAATCAAGTGAAAGTTGTTTTCTATGCTTCAATTCCAACTTCTCTAATCAAAATCCTTCTTTATTACATACGAACAACTTCATTCTCTTTTCATGTAAATCATTCATTTTATTAATGTACAATTTTTGAGAACTTTCCCTACATCAAACCCAACTCTTTAAGCATATAAGCAATAAAAACTGTGACAAGATTCCAAATTAGGGAAAATCTACCCTACATATGGTATGTCAGACAAATTTATTATTGTTAAATCTGTAACACTGTCTTCAACAACATCAACTTGAATTTTGGCAACAATTGCTAAATTTTCCATGGAATCCTACACAAAACAATAAATCATTAGAGTCAACATCATAACAACATTTGACGGACCTGTAGACCTGATGGTTTGGGTTAACAACCTAAGTGATAGTTCATGTTATCAACCTCAATGACAGTTTAGGTTTTCAACCACAATGCTAGTTTAGGTTGCCAACCTCAGTGGCAGTTTAGGTTGTCAGTCTCAATTGCAATTTAGGTTACCAACCTCAATGACAATTTAGGTTGTCAGCCTCAATGGCAGTTTTGATTACTGGCTGTAGACACCTCAATTTTGCAGTCACTTGACAGCAGGCCCCTCTAGATAGATACTCTGGTTGCGACCACTTTCACCCAAACCCTAACTCCACCAAAACCCTAAACCCATAAACCCACTCAAGCCCACACAAGCCCATTCTGGTCCACACAAATCCATTTTGACCAAATCAAAATTAAAACCAAACAAAATTCACGTAAATCAACTTAAAATCCAATTTAATCAAGTAAAAAACCCTAATTAAAACCAAAGTTAAATCAAATCCACTTAATTAAGTTAAAACCTAAATCAAGCAAAATTCAATAAAATCCATTAAAATTGAATCTAACTAAAAGGAAACCCTAATTCATACAAAATCAAGCAAAAAAACAGTTAAATCAAAATCTAAATTAAATCAATAAAAAATTAATTAAATCTAAATTTAAAAGTAATCTAATCAAAAACCAAACCCAAAATCCTAATTAAAGTCCAAAACCCTAATTCAAATCACTTAATTAAGTTATGAAACCCAAAACCTAAATCACAAAAAACCTAAGATAAACAAAACCCAAATTGAAATCCAAAAGCCATAGTTAGATCAATAAAGCAAATTTGAAACAAGAAAATCCTAAATTCGAATTGAAATCATAAAAACCCTAAAACAACAAAATCCAAAAATCAATTAGTCAAATTTAAAATTAAAAACACAAAAACCTAAATCAAAATCACAAAATCAAAACCCTAATTTAAATCATAAGAACTTAAGACCTAAAATCAGATTTAAACCACATGTCATTAATCCTAAATCACCAAAATGAAAATTAAAATCACAATAATTAAAAACCTAAAACCATGAAAAACCCAAAACGAAAACCCACAACCCATTATGCAGCTAAGCCCAACCCAAACCAAATGTGATTAAAAACTTAGGAAAGGGAAAAATAAATCCATAGTCCTCACTTCTTCTCCGCATCCATTCTCCCTCGATATCTCCTTCCCCACGAAACACCAACTGCAAGCCACGATCCCAACTGCGTCTTCCACCTCTTTTTTAGAGTGTGAGAAACCACCGCAAAGGGGAAGGAGAGATGGACAGAGGAATAGAGAGGAGAGAACAGGGGAGAACGGAAGGACCGACGGAGAAGCACCACCTTCCAAGCCATTTTTCTTCCCCCAGAGCGAAACCAAAGGTCTCCCCACCTTCAGAACCCTCCTCCATGCCTACTTGCAACCCCAGCGATCCCCTGAACCGCCGACATCAGAGCCGCCAATCCTGGAGTGCTGCCGTTCGACCTCGTTGGGAGAGACAATTGCCACCATCCTAGGTAATTTTTGCCCCGTTAGCTTTCAATTATACTCTTTTAGGCACATAGAGTCTTTACAAGCACTCTAAATCGCGCTTCGTCAGAGTTCACAGGCCCTATGTGTCGTCGTCTCTACCACCGATGGTGGGTTCACCACCACCAGCGATGTCGCGGGCCTCCTGAGCCGGGCGAGGCCCTAGGGCCTCTCCTACTTCTCCCTCCTCCTCCTCCCTGAGTTATCAACGCTCAGGAGAGGTCCTTCTGGCCTCTCCTCCTTCTCCCTCCTCCTCCTCCCTGAGTTATCAACGCTCAGGAGAGGTCCTTCAGGCCTCCCGTGCCTGAGAGTGCCGCCGTCGCCGTCGAGACCCACGGTGCCCTCCAAAAGCACCCGCCGCTCCCGACCGCCTCCCGAAGCCCCGCTGCATCACCACGAACCTCTCTAAGTCACCGCGTTGTCATTCTAGAGCCTGGAGCACCGCACGTACCTCCATCGTCGTCGTCTCCGGTGCCAGAGGTGAGGGGAGCACATCAGACCTCCCTGGATCTCGCCGTCACCACCAGGAACCCCCTCATATCTCCCCGATGCTCCTCTGACCTCTGCTCGAGCCTTCTCGTCTGTAGAGCGCTGCCACCCACTCTACTGTTGTCTTCTCCGGCATCGCCGGAGCTGGAGGAGGGGAGGGCATCTCAAGCCTCCCCAAACTTGCCCATGGCTATGGAAAGCTCCGTCGTACCTCCCTCCAGCCTCCTAGGCCATCGTCGGAACCTCTTCGTCGCTAGACCGCCACTGGGTCGTCACCGGAGGTCACATAGGAATGAGAACACCGGCGAGCCTCTGGTGTACTTCGAAGAGGAGCTTTCCAGAATAGGTCCTCAAGTTTTAGGATTTCATTTTTAGGTCCTTAAGTAATTTCATTTAGGTCTTGTATTTTTATATTTAAGCCCTGGTAGTTTTAAATAACTTTTGTTTCTTTATTTTGTATCTGTAAATATTGCATCATGTCCCATGAACTTTATTCTTTTCATTTTCTATTCTATGAAAATTTGTTTTATTACAATTAAGTCCCTGAAATCATGTTTTCTTTATAATTAAGTCCTTAAATTTTGCATTTTGCCCCTAAAGTTCTTTAAAATGAATTTTCTTTGTAAAATTTGCATTCATAACCATGAAGTCATCCATAATTACACTGATAATGAAAAAAAACTTGATTTCTATTGCATTTTGGTCCTAACATTTTGCATAGCAGTCCCTAGACTCATTCCATAATAATTTTTGGGCATGAACATTTACATCCAGGCCCCTAAATATTTTTTAAAATTCATTAATTACGGTTTTAGTTGTATTTTAAATCACATTTTGGTATGTTTCACATTTATTGATCACATGTGCTTGTAAATCACCACCTGAATAGAGTTTTCATCAAAAAACCATGTTTGCAATATAAATGTGTTTTTGATTTCAAATTTTAGTCAGATTCGCACTTTATGTGTGAATTTTGCGCAATAGACCCTGAATTTTCAAGAAACAGCTAAAAAGTGCAATTTTCACACATATCACACCACAGTGCCACATTTTCTTTAAATCCTTCATCCTAACGTTAACATAAGACTATCTGAGCACATTTTAACAATGATTTCCCTTTTTGTGAATTTTACACTTTAGTCCCTGTACTTGTCCTTTATCAAGTTTACATCATTTTTCTTGTTTTTAAGACTTTGTCCTTTTCATGTTTTCTTGAAAATAACATTTTCCTGACATTTTGCATACATTTTGCAAACATTAGACCATGCATCATCCACATGCAGGCATTTATCATATCCGACCATGGAAATGACCAAATTGCCCTTGAGCTGCCTATTCATACACATGCTTGTTAGTTCATGCACTAAATCATGCATAATTTCTGTCCAAATCATTCCTCAATATCTTTTACCCATTAAGGTACATTTTCATGCATTCTACATAGTTTTTGCTATATTTGCACATCAGTCTATCCTTTTTTGAGTAAACCTACATCCCATGTGTTTTTCGTGGATTTTTCTCCAGCCCGATTTTGAATTCCATTGCTCGATATTTGATTTGACTCCCTTTATTCCATATTTTCGGATTTTATCGATTTGATTTGGATTTCATCGCCTAAGGGCATACATTAACAAGCCTGACAGCTGATATTAGCCCTATTATGGATTATTTTCCCCATTTTATTTTTATGACATGTTTTCATGATTTTGACGATTCGGGTTGACCCCTCTCTTGATCTGTAACACCCATAAAATTGATTTTATAATTTTTTACATTTTATGAATTTTATTCCTAGACGGGTGTTACTGGTCTGAGGCCCATTGTGTAATTTTGGGCTTGGGCCTCGTGGACCGGTTTCTGTTTACGTGTCCCTGTTTGTGGTTTGGCACTGTGCATTGAGGCACTGTGGGTGTGGGGCCCGGGTGTGGGTCCGTGTGGGGTCCACGTGGGGCCCTCATTTGTGGGTCGGTGGTTGAGGCTTGCAGTTGTCCTCGTGGTTGTGGTGGGTGGTTGGGTGCGTGCTGTGGCTGGCGAGGCCGGTTGTTGAGGGAGAGTTGGTGTGCGCATGGCTGATTGGTTGCTTGCACACGACCACCTACTCCTTCTACGTAGCTTTATAAGCTGGAGGCCTCTGCCATGCACAACCCAAGCCTCCTTCTCTTTCCCTGCGCATTCTCTCCGTCCTGAGCACACATCCTTCCTCTCGTTCCTCCACTCATTCTCTCTCCCTCCACTCACTTCCCCTCTCCCTCGTCTCTCTCTTTCTCTCTTCCTCTCTCACTCTCTCCCCATGTTTTCTCCTCCTCGCGACCTCCTCTCTGTTTGGTGTGCTCGAGGGCCAGCGAAGGTGTGCAGCGGCTTTTGGTGGTGTGCGGAGCTCGTGTGGAGTGCTCCCATGACTGTGGTTGCGCCGGAGCTCGTTGAAGTCGGTCGAAGATCATCGAAGACGTTTTCAGGTATGCACCTCCACCTCATGTAATAGAGAGCATGGAATTGGTAAAAAATGCTAGGATTGCATGGAATCTAGGTAAATTTACTTTCCTAGAATTTATTGTGATTTATTGAGAACTTATGGCGAATTTATTGGCATTTATGATGGTTGGTGTTTTTTTGGGTCCTTTTGACCCTTCTGCCTTTCCGATTTTATATCTTGTTGCATGGTGAATGGATTTTATTTTTGTTTGTTGGAATTTGTAGTAGACTCGAGGGTTTACATCTTATGTTTTATGCATGATTTTTGGTGTTAGGTTTGGGGGTCCTACCGGAGGTCCCAATTGGGGCAATTTTGAACTGTAGGGTTTTGGGTCGTTTTCTGGGATCGCAGAATTCGACATATCGAAATGAAAATGGCATACCGAATCAGTGAATTTTGGTATACCGATTTCATTCGATATACCGCTTTTCAATCAGTTTGGTCCTCCGATCGATTCGACCTGTCGAATCACCTCGGTCGACCGAATCAATAGATTTCGGCATACCGATTTCAGCATGCCGAATCAAGTCCTAAATATGTTTATAAAATGTATTTCCTGAGAGCTTTCTTGATTGCTGTGCTTTGTCCCATTGAGAGGGCAGTGGCCGTCAGTGGTTGTCTCCTGGGACACCAGATGCGCAGTTTTACCGAGGGTTTGGAAGAATTTTCAAAGTTATGAAAATGGATTTCAAGGAAATAGTTGGCCTGGTTTGGAAAATGTTTTCCTGGTTTTCTGTATGCGGGCCGAGACAGTGTGGGACCGTGTCGTCGGGACAAGGGAATGTAATGACATTCTCGGGTGGTCGGGCGCGACTCCCAGGTTGAGGTCGGGGGGTCGAGATACCTGAGGCTGAGGGACGTCAAGTCCTAAAGGTATGAGACTCCTTGACCATCGTCTCGAGGCTAGGGTTGTGGTCCGCGGGTTGAGGTGTCTTGTGGCATGACGGGGAGGTATGACACTCCTGCTGTCGCTGTGAACATTGAGGCTCAGGTGTTGTCGGGTGTGGAGGTATGATACTCCCTCCTAAGCACCGTGTGTGAAGGTCGCCATGAGGTGGCGTACCCTGTGGTGGCCAGTGCGGGTGGGACACGTGCCCCATAGCTGGTAGCATCCTGAGAGACAGGACAACCTTCGCAAGGAGGGGTTGGCTTGGTGAGGGTTCTCCAAGTGGGAGAATCGCGGGACAGTGGTTGGCTCAGGCACAGGATGGCACACCGTGGCAGTGCAGAATGTCGTGGTCACTCCTCGGTGGACTACATGTTGCCGGAGTTAGGTTGCCTAGCGTCGGGCTTCCCGACTCACTGTGTGTGGTTTTGGCCATTGATGGCCTTTGCTTGTGGCTTTGGGCTGGTAGAGCTCCAGTTGTGGTTTTGGCCGATGTGGGCCTGGTTTATGAGGTTTTGAGAAATAGTTTGCGAAATGAATTTAAAAAAAAATTGATTATAGTTTTGTTTTTCCGCGGTTTTCGTGGGGTGTGTACTAGGCTACTTCTGTCACTCATACGTTTTTCCTCGTGTTATTGATTTGCAGGTGCAGACATGCAGACGTTTAGCATTGTACACATAGTCTGGAGTCTCCTAGTCACACACACAAGTTCCTCGTAGTTAGATACTTACTATTTGGCTTTAATTTTCCCGTAATTTAATTTGTTTTAAATTATTGCAGAAAACGTGGGGCGTGACATGATCCTCTTTCATCGATGTGGTTTTCCAAAGCATCCCTTTCAGAAACACTGTTATTTCATGTAATTTTCTTTACATGTCACCATTCGCCTATTTTGTGTGGACTTCCTTGTAAATTTTTCCATTTGATTTCCGCAATGTTTTCTATGATTCGGACGATTTGGGCCGATTGCATTTTTGATCCTCTTGAGGTTAGCATAATTTCCCGAGCCATTCTCACTAAAAACCACATCATTTCATGTGATCTTCTTTGTTATGTCGTATTTCATGTGGATTTCTTCGTTGTTTTTGCATACCATCTTGCACATCCATCTAATCTTGGCTTAACATTCATGTTAGCATAATTAGAGCGTAATCTAGGCTTAGTGAGCATTCATCCAACCTTCAGCAAGCGAATTAGACTAGAAAGACCAAATTTCTCAGGCAGGGGGTGCCTAATACCTTCCCCATGCGTAACAGGAATCCCTACCCATTCTCTAATTAGTAGATATTTGGCCTTTCACGTGCAATCTTCTTTGTTTGTGGTTTTCCTCATCTTTCCCTCAAAAGACTAGGTGACGACTCCCATTTCTCCCTTTTTATCTTATCTTGCGCCTTCGCCATCCTGACATAGTTGTGGCCTCCTTCCTCTGGTGCGACTCCACACCAGATCACTGAGCGGGCATGGTCACACCGGCCTTAGTGATAGTTTAGGTTGTCGGCCTTAGTGACAGTTTAGGTTGTCAATCTCAATGGCAGTTTAGGTTACCAGTCTTAGTGACTGTTTAGGTTGTCAGCCTCAATGGTTGTTTAGGTTACTAGCCTCAGTGACTGTTTTGGTTGTCAACCTTAGTGGCAGTTTAGGTTACTGGCCTCAGTGACAGTTTAGGTTGTCGATCTCAATGGCAATTTAGGTTACCAGTCTTAGTGATAGTTTAGGTTGTCAGCCTTAGTGGCAGTTTAGATTACTGACCTTAGTGACAGTTTAGGTTGTCAGCTTTAGTGGCATCTTAGGTTACTGACCTCAGTGACAGTTTAGGTTGTCAGCCTCAAGGGCAATTTATGTTACCGACCTTAGTGACAATTTTAGGTGTCAGCCTTAGTGGTAGTTTAGGTTACCGGCCTCAGTGACAATTTAGGTTGTCAACCTCCGTGATAGTTTAGTTTGTCAGCCTTAATGACAATTTAGGTTGTCAGCCTCAGTGGCAGTTTAGGTTATCGGCCAAGATGGATAGTTTAGGATATCTGTCTAGATAGAAAGTTTAGGATATAAGCATGGATGGATAGTTTAAGATATAAGCCTGGATAGATAGTTTAGGATATCAGTCTGGATAGATAGTTTAGGATATCAGCTTGGATGGACAGTTTATGATATCAGCCTAGATGGATAGTTTAGGATATCATGCTAGATAGATAGTTTAGGATATCAGCCTAGATGGATAGTTTAGGATATCAGCCTAGATGGATAGTTTAGGATATCAGCCTAGATGGATAGTTATGACAAGATATCGGACTCGTTAGGCCGACAAAAAAAGGGGAGAGCTGACACGTTATCGAACTTGCCGGGCCGACAAAGAAATGGGAGAGCTGACAAGTTATCGGACTTGCTGAGCCGAGAAAGAAAATGGAGAGTTGACAAGTTATTGGACTTACCAGGCTGACAAAGAAATGACAGAGTTGACAAGTTATCGGACTTACCGGGACAACAAATAAATGGGAGATTGATGAGAGCGATCACGATGGCCGATCCAATTCTGACTTTTTCTAGGGACCTATCACATCTTTGGTGTGATAGTGGTGAATCTGTAATTTTCTGATTGAGCGTACTGAATTCTGTCTGTGGCTGATCTTGTTGCAATGAGTAGTCTCCAAGACTATCACATGGTATCTGGGAGTCTTTGGTAGGCAAGCGGGGCTTAAAAATGCTCTTGGCACCTTAGTAGGGGCATAACTGTAATTTTCCCAATAGGGGAGGAATCTACTGTGGGCTGGCTAGATGGTAGCTGACATGGCCCTGGTTCCAGGTGACAAGCTAAAAGGACCAAACCAGAGAATGTTTGATAGGTTCCTGATGGAAATATTGTCCTAGTGATATCCGAAAAAGAGTAGCTGACATGCCCCTAATCGTACATGAGAGACTCCACATGAGAGACTCCAACCACAAGGCAGCTAACATGCCCATGGTTGAAGGCCGCGTGAATCCTTACAAAGTCAAATGTGAAAGAGATGACTAACTACGCCTATGAATGCATGTTGATGCTTTTTCTTATTTCTTATTTGCCCTTAGTGCTAGGAAGGCTTTCAATGTTTGCCATGAAGGAGGGGTTTGCTCTTGACTTACTGGACCCTACCTGAATGCCCTAATTTGTCAATGGTGCTCAGGAATAGGCATGGTTGTGGTTAAGTGGTGGTGTAAGGGAACAATACTCTGTACCAAACCTCCTTTGGGTTCTACACCTACTCTTTTCATAATACTCTTTTCTTTTACTCCCTCATAGGCTTATAGGTTCGCTCTACCCTTTGCTTGGGGGTAATGGGTATCTAGGTGGTGGCTAAGGCTGCTTGATTTTGAGAAGAAGGGGTGGCTAGTCCCATTTAGCTGTGAGGGCTGTCTAGATACGTACTGTAACTCCTCCCCAAGGTGTGTGGTGGGGGTAGAGCTACTCTACTCACCTCTTTCTCTAGGGCTAGCTTCTTTCTACGTCTTCTGCTTTCTCATTTCTTTTGTTGCCCTTTCATATATATGTTTTTTTTCCTTCGCTCACCCCCTCGCTCTCGCTTTAACATTTTATCTGCCTCTGAAGGTGTAGGTCCCTTAAGGGGCTTGGGTACTTCGCACTATTCCGATGAATGTAAAAAAAAGCACGGATGCAAATGTAATGTAGAATGCGTGAATGTCGGAACGAGAGTGTAGGTGTGTAGAGTGCATGGTGATGCATGTAGTGATGGTGGATGACAATTTTGCAAGGTAAGGATACGACTCCCAGTCGCTGATAGTGCTTCTTTAGGTAGCACGCATTAACTGGCTCTGATTGCTCTATGTGGTCCATGTCCTCTAGGATTGCTACACCCCCAGAGTAGATTCTCTTAATGACATATGGGCCACGCCAGTTAGGCCTAATCATTCCACGAGCGTTAGGGAGGTGGATTGCTCGCAATACTAAGTCAATTGGTGCAAAGCTCCTAGGCCAGACCTTCTTCTGGCAAGACTTCGCCATTCTCATCTGAAAGCATTTAGCGTGGTGTATGGCCTGTAGTCTGTGCTCATCTATCAGGTTCAGTTGGACATTGCATTCTTCTGCCCATTCTCCTTCCTCAAGCATGGCTTCTTTAAGGATTCTTAGCGATGGGATCTCCACCTCAATGAGGAGAATTGCCTCCATGCCATACACCAATGAGTATGGTGTCACTCCTGTGGAAGTTTGGGCTGACGTTCTATATGCCCATAGTGCATAAGGGAGCTTCTCGTGCCAATCTTTGTGAATCATTACCATCTTTTTCAAGATCTTGGTGAGATTTTTATTGGCTGACTCGACTACACCATTCATTTGTGGCTGGTAAGGGAAAGATTTATGATGCTTGATCTTGAAACTCTGTAGATAGTCTTCGATCCTTTTGGCAATGAAGTTCTTTCCGTTGTCCGAGATGATGGCGTGTGAGACTCCATACCACGCTATGATGTTGTTTCTGATGAACTTTTCAGTTTCTACAGTGGTGACGGTCTTGTAAGAGGCGGCTTCTACCCACTTTGTGAAGTAGTCAATCGCTACTAGTATGTAACAATGATGACCGTTTGAGGCTGGCGAGTGTATGGCCCCATTGACGTCTATTCCCCTAGTAGAGAAGGGCCATGGTGAGGACATGTTGTACAACTACTGTGGAGGAGCGTGGATGAAGTTCCCATGGATTTAGCAACAGTGGCATCTACGCACGAATTGACAATAGTTGGTGTCCATGGTAGACTAGAAGTAGCATTGTAGCATGATCATCTTGGCTAAAAGCACCCCGTTCATGTGTGGACCATAGGTTCCTGCGTGGATCTAAGGCATCAGGGTGTTGGATTCCTTCTTATCTACACATCGCAAGAGCATTTGTTTGTAGGATCTTCTGTATAGGCGTCCAGCTCCAAGAACATATTTTAATGCCAATCGTGCCATGGTTTTCTTATCTGTAGCTGAGGCATTGGGCGAGAGGTTACCCAATTCAAGATAGACCTTGATATCCTGATATCATGGAGAATCCTCTATTGCATCTACCTCCTCTTTGCTCATGCAATGGGCTAGTCATTCCATGTAGGTGACTTATATTTCGACTTTGTCGTCCTCTGGGATCGAGAGCTAGGATGCTAAGGTGGCTAGTGCATCTACATAGGCGTTCCTATCCATATTCATGAAAGAAAACTGGAAGTCCTTAAATTCATTAATGAGCTTTAGCAATGATTCATGGTAAGGCACAAGCTTTGGGTCCTTGCTCCTTCAATCTCCATTGATCTGTGAGATGACTAAGATTGCGTCGCCATGTACTTGCAGCTTTTGTGTGCCATGCTCAAGTGCTAGTTGTAACCCTAGGATACATGCTTCATATCCGCCTCGATATTAGTGCATTCAAAGGTCAACTTCCTGGCGAACGGAGTCAGTTGTCCCTACGGTGTTGACAACACCACACATATCCCTCTACCCTTCTTATTGACGGCTCCATAAAAGTATAAGTGCCACTATGGCTCATCTTTCGGGCTATCAGGCTTTTCGTCCTTCATAGTGAATAGGAAATCTTCATCAGGGAACTATGTCTGCAATGGTTGGTACTTAGGCAGTGGTAAATTAGTTAGATGATCTGCTATGGCATGTCCTTTTACTGACTTCTGCATGACGAAAGTGATGTCATATTGGGATAATAAGACCTGCCACTTAACACATCTGCCTACTAGTGCTGACTTCTGGAACAGATATTTCATAGAATCATGCTAACACAATTGTAGTACCAGATAAGCCATCATGTAGTGCCTGAGTCGTTGGATGGCTCATACTACGGATAAGCAGACTTTCTCTATGGTACTGTACTTAACCTCACAGTCATTGAACTTTTTGCTCAAGTAGTAGATTGCCGTTTCTCTGCACCCTGACTCATCATGCTCCCCCAAAACTGCTCCCATGGAATGCTGCATAGTTGAGAGATATAAGAGCAAAGGTTGTCCAAGCGTCAAGGGAACCAAGACTGGAGGTTTTGTCAAAAGATGCTTGATCTTGTCAAAGGCAACTTGGCATTCATCGTTCCACTTGATTTGTGCTTTTTTCCTGAGGAACTTGAAGATTGATTCGCAGATTGGGGTGAGCTGCGCTATGAATCTACTCATATATTGTAATCGCCTTAATAATCTTCAGACCTCCTTTTTGTTAGTAGAGGGTGGCATGTCAATAATCGCTCTAGCTTTATGTAGATCCACCTCCATTCCTCTCTGACTGATGATGTAACCAAAGAGCTTTCCCGATGATACCCCAAATACACAATTGTTAGGGTTGAGACAGAGTTTGTACATGCTCAGACAGTCAAACAACTTTCTTAGGCGGGAGAGATGGTCCTCGAGCTCTTCGGACTTGGCGATCATGTCATCCATTATACCTCGATTTCTTAATGCATGAGGTCTGTGAATAGTGCCATCATAGCTCTCTAATAGGTTACGCTTACATTCTTGTGTCCAAACGGCATTACCTTGTAGCAGAAGACTCCCTAGGGAGTGATGAAAGAGGTCTTTTCCATGTCCTCTTCTGCCATTTTGATCTGATTGTATCCTGAGAATCCATCCATGAATGATAACATTTTATGCCCTGTTGTGTTGTTGACGAAGACATCGATGTGAGGAAGCGGGAAGTCGTCTTTGGGGATCGCCTCATTGAGGTCTCGATAGTATATGGACATGTGGACGTTCCCATCTTTCTTTGGTACTCGGACGACATTGGCCAGCCACTTTAGATATTGGACGACCTTGAGGAAGTTCACCGTATGCTACTTCATAGTTTCTACTTTAAGTTTCAGGAGCCGTTGAGGTCGCCATTTTTTGAGTTTTCGCTTGACTGGCTTGGCATCAAGCTTCAATGATAGCGTTTGCACCACCACTTCGACATCTAGGCTTACCATATCGGCGTAACTCCAAGCGAAGACGTAGGCGTACTCTTGTAAAAATGCTATGAATTCTGCTCTAGTTTGTGGGTAAAGTTGGGCACTAATGCGTACTTCCTTAACATCCTCAGCTATGCCATTGTTAACTACCTCAGTTTCCTCCTCCACATGTATTCAGACCTTTTGAATCATTATCATAAAACTGGGGCTGTAGCTCAGCATCGCAGTCTTCGTTGTTCGGATCATCCTTATTTCCGTATGCTATAAGCTCTGGTAGGATTTCCTCTAGGAAGGTTGGGACTGCAATGTGAGAGGTGGCGATGTCTTCTACCTCCTATTCTTGGTGACATCTCACGATGGTCATACTAACTCTAGTGTTTCTGTATTTGCGATGTGCGACCGCTATCTCCGTGGGAGCTGCCGACATGGTGAAATGCTCCTCTATCTCTACTGTCTTTTTGGGGTTTCTTGGTTTTTCTAGATTTTTTTGGTTTTCTTGGTTGTCTAATTTTTTTGGGTTTTCTGTTTTTTCCTTCTTCTTTTTTGGGATTTTCTTTACTATGTACAAAGGGTGATACTGAGTGGCGACGGTCCTATTGCTGATTGGTATGAGTGATGCCGCCACATCATCTACTTCTGTAGTATGGACAAAGCTACTGCAGTCCTTGTTCTATCACTGATTCTGTGACAGGCCTTGACATGGTGGCCGACTAATGAACAGGCGAGATTGTCTCTGACACTGGAGCTAGCGGCGCCTTTATCGCTGACTCTACCACGAGCATTGTTGAAGGTGGCATTTCCTGCTCCGATTGTGCTGGCATGAGGTATTTGTGGATCTCTCCAACTGAACACTGTGCCACGTCTTCCACAGACTGCTCCTTTTCTAAGTAGTAGTCCTCGATGCAGACCCATTCTTATGATTGTTAGGGTGTGTCCTGATGTGCCAATGTCGCTACAGCTTGACTCTGGTTTGGATCTATGTGACCAGCACTGACAAAGTTAGTCAGACCTCGAAGGATGACGAGTTGTGGGCGTTTCCACGAGCGTGGTTCCGAGGGATGCCCTTCGTAGCCAAGTCCTTTACACTCCCTCCGTTCCTCCACTAAGGTGGGCTCGGCGATTCCTTGGTTGTATGGCCCAAGTGGTGTTCCTTTCTGGTATCCCCATTTGCGACACAAGTTCTCAACCATCAACACGGGGTTGTTGTGAACGTTCAAATAATTGACACGTTCAAGGGCAAGGATAAATTGGTTCGAACCTATTGACTATAAACTTGACATCAGTTGGCTTAGGGTCAAAGTGGACAGTCTAGGGATCAACAAAAGACACAGTATCGACCCTTTCCTTCTCGAGATCTTCCGCCATGACAACGATAACATCATTGCCCCATCTGAATTTGACCACGTGATGGAGAGTCGAAGGGATCACTTGATGCTTGTGCAACCAAGGGCACCTAAGCAGAAAGTTGAATGACAACTCTAGATCCACAATGTAAAACTCCACATTGAATACAGCTAGCCCAATAGTAAGAGGAATAACCAAAATCCCCTGGGCGTCATGATGTGTGTTATCGAAAGCAGTCATCCCCTTGGTGGCTGGTGTGATGTCCTCGACTTTGAATCTAATCTTGCATGTTGTACGTAGGGGGCAGACATTTAAACCCACTCTGTTATCTACCAGCGTCAAAGGGATGCAGAAGCTCTGATACTACACTGTGACGAATAGGGGTTGATTATGGTTAACCCTTACTGAAGGCAACTCTTCGCTGGAGAACGAAATAACATCGGGAACCGCGATCATGCTAACCATGCTTTCGAGGGTAGCTGGTTCTATTGTGGGGAGTACATGGGCAGCATGGAAAACCCTTAGGAAGGCCTCTCGATGTTTTTCAGATGTATGAATGAGGTCCCAAATGGAGATGTCAGCCTTGACCTTCTTTAGCTGGGCCATAATGTCTATAGAGGGTTGGTCCTTCTTGGTGGTGTTGGTGGGGGGACTTCTTCTATTGTAGGCTAAGGTGGTTGGCTCATAGGTTGTAAGTGGGGAGGTTCTAGGCAGCTCGATTTGGTGGTTAGTGCCGTAGGCTTGTACACTCTCCCTGACCGCGTGACCTCTGCAGCGTAGTCATAGGGAACGTGGTGGGTATCTCCGGTCAAGTTAATGACCAGAGGAGCACAAGCTGCTAGCTCCAATACGGTTGGTGGTGGGTTTACTAGGAAACGAGCTGGTTGGGCTCTAAGCTGGGTGAATGGAGTGAGCTCTGATCTGGCATGTAAGCAAATTGGTGTGGGGGCCCTCGATTTTATGGTGGTGGATGTGGTGGTGCGCTCCGGCCTTGCGGTCAACTGTATCATATGGATTATGTACTCATATCCAGACAAGGCTAACTGACGATGATGCACAATAGGAGACTCATGAATCGAGAAGATAAGAGCGGAGGGGTCCATCACAAACGGGGGGGAAGCTGAAGGGAAGATGGAATGAATGCCTGAAGTTCTGGCACTGTGATTGGGCAACGGTTGACTCACAATGCTAGGCTGTGAAGATTGTGCCTGTGCTGGTGTTGGTGCTGGTGCAAATGATGTGCCTACCTCTTCTGTATTGATGATGATGACTTTATTGTCAATCAAATCCTGGATCACATGCCACAATGTGAAATAACTGTCAGTCGAGTGCCCCACGACTCGATGGAAGTTGCAGTATAGATTCGCTTTGTACCACTACGGAAGAGGGTTCAGCGGTTGGCGAATCTCCAGTTGCGTCAGGAGTGGCATGACCTTTGACAAGATGGCACTCAACGGCTCAACCAAAGGAGTGAAGTTGCGTCTTGGAGGACGAGGCCGTCTCTACTCTTGGTTCTACCCTTGCCCAACTAGAGGGGTTGGTTATACCAGCTAGATGGTCGTAGTGATCCGTGGTGTATGTCGTGTACTAGATGCAGGCCTATACACTACTTGATTCAGGTTGGCCAACCTTGGTGCATTGCTTGGTCCAACTGGAGATCTAATGTATGCCACGGCAACCATGGATTGGTCCATCTTCCGAAACTGATGAGGGTTGGTGCCGTAATGGCTGTTGTTGTTGTTACCCAGAGCGATAGTTGTAGCTTGATTGGCAAACGCTGTGAGAGCGGGGAAATTGCCTCTTCACAAGGAGCTTTCCACACGCATGCCTGCCCGAATCCAGAATGCAAAGCTAGTGACTCGTTGAAAGCTCAGCAAAGCCTCAACAGCTGTCTACGCTCCTTGGATAATGAGTTCGATAGACTCCTCGTCGGAGGGTCTATCCCTGACTTGAAAAGCGAGGGCGCGCCAACAACCGACGTACTCCCCGAACGACTCGTTGGGTCTTTGCTTGACCATGATCTTGTCCTCGCACTTGGGGACCATAACTAGATTGAAAGAGTATTGTTCCATGAACGCCTTACTAAGATCGTCCCAAGTCTTAATTGAGGCCATGTCTAGTGAAGTGAACCACTGAAGAGTGAGCCCAGTGAGTCTTTTTTGGAATAGGTGGATTAGCAACCTCTCGTCAGCTTGAAGTTGCACGAGATCTCCGCAGTACGCTCTCAAATGTGAGATTGGACAGCCTTTTCCATTGTACTTTTCGAAGTCTAAGATGTGAAAATTTGGTGTGAGTAAATAGTAGAAGTCCTAGAACTGGTAAGGCTGGCGATCACCACCTGCACTAGACGTAGTGCTTTCTTGAGATCACCCATCTGAGCAAGGAGAGCATTTGAGTTTACTGTCGGTGAGGGTGGTGCAGCTGGGGCAGTGACCACATACATTATATGAGTCGCACCTGAGTGCTCCTCCGGATCCACCATCACAACACCTGATGTCACGTCGCGATGGCCAGCATACTCGTGCATGGGTGAAACGTGGGATGGTAAGAATGATGGTGGTGCTAATTGCTGATGCGTGGATGTAGGGTAGGTCAAATGAAGTACGGTGGATGGTGTAGGATGATTGAGTGACAACAGCTGCGTGGGCGTGATCCCAGGCAGTGGGCCTTGTGGATGCCGTGCTCCTTGCAACCCATCGGGCTAACCTCCAGGGATGGGAGTCATATGCTGTGTAGTGTATTGTGGTGGTGGAGGAGGCAGAGGCGTCGCCCCCGTCACTGAAGCAGTAAGGAGTAGGGGCGACTGCCGAAGTGGTGGTGTTGTGGCATGAACCTGCAGAGCTACATGGGGTTGTGCCGGAACCTCAGGGGTGACAACAGGAACAACCATATTGGGATTCATTGACAGAGCCATGCCCTGAAGCCTCTGTCCGAGGGCCATCAACTACTCTGCCTGCACGGTGTCCTCCCTCACAGGGAACTTCACCGCGGTAGTGCTGAGAGGTAGGGGAAATGATGTCCACATCTACAACTTGTGTGCCTGGTTATCTCTGATCAAGGTAACACTAATAAGAAAAGTGGAAATAAGATGTGTGGTTTTAGCTAGAATTTGACTAATGCCTTGTCTTCAGGTTCTAGCGACAAATGAGGATTATATGTTAACCAGTTGCCAGCAAATGTATATGGTTTTGTTTTGAGCTCTGTGAGGCCCTGTGTTTTAAGCTGGATCAAGTTGAGAATAGGGATTTCTTGGAATGCTTAAAAAGGTTTTAAAGATGCATAAATTGAAAAAGAAAATGTGAGCTTTTGAAAAAGGCACGTTTTGGATAGAGATTCCAAATGTTTTAAAAACAAATGATGTTTTGGAATGGATTTTGAAAACCACATTTTGTAATAGTCTAGGCTTGTGTTTTCCCGCTGTTTTGCCTTGGTTTTCTTGTGTGGGGCGCGTACCGGGTGACTTAGATGTCACTCACGCCTGCTTTGATTGGTTTTAGGTGCAAGTGGTGTAGTCCGATTCCGGTGCTGTGTAGGAGTCACTAGCTGCACATTGTTCCTAGAGGTGAGCTTTAGTTAGTTGTAGTTGTTTAATTAATATTATAATTATTGTTATTGCTTGTGATACTATGATTTTGGTAGTGAACCTAGGTTTGGGGCACTACAAAAAAAAATCCATCATCTTCTTCTAGAAAGATATTTTTTCATAAATTTTTTAAATAAGAAACAATATCCATCATCTTTTTCAGGAAAGGCAACTCTTATATGTTCTCTAGACTAGATAAAAAACACATGAATTGCATTATGGCTTCAAACTTCATTTGGGAAATGGACAACAACAACAACAACAATGATCTTCACTAGGACAAACACAAAGTAAACTAGTATACATTTTAAACCACTATCAGTGTCAAAGTCAAGGTTGCAAGGTTCTCCTCCATGTGAATGGCAGTAGTGGCACCACAAGCTTTCCCTTCTCGACATTGATGGGGTCCATCTTTGTGGTGAAGGACTTCAAGGAGAGTAGGAGGCCAAACATGATCTTTTGGTCTTGGTTGGGGTCGATGATCATCAAGGGGCGGTGCCATTCTCGGTAGAGCAGACAACGTGTTGGTCCCAAGCAACCCCAATCCGGTCTCCATCGACGCTTGCCTCTGTCCCACTGCAAATCTGCTCCATGTGCCAAATATTGCATTAAAATGTTGGAAAATTAATTCCACGCCAATAATGAGGCATAAGAAAAATCTGTTAAAATGCAAATCACAGAATTTTCTCATCAATTTTTAAAAAAAAACTACCAATTTTAGAATAATAAATATAATTGTTCTATTAAATAAAAAAAACCCAAAACCACAAACATCACATTAGTGGTTTTCATATTAACCATTAGATTAAAATCCAACCACTATCTTGCATCATGTCCCAAAATAATTAATTTGAGGGAGGATATAAATGATCTGGCTCATATATATATATATATAGCAAGAGAACCGCTTCTCAACTATTTACCATTAGATTAACCATTAGAAACCGCTTCTCTTGCATCCTGAACATGAGGGTATAACCATTAGATTAAGATCCTATGGTAAATAATAAAATCACTGGTATTTACATCTTCAATTTTTCCCTCTCTTTTTTTTGCTATGATTTTTATGGCAATCTTTTTTAATTAATATCCCTTAAATTATGGGAGTTTCTTAGTTGGTATGAGAGAGAGAGAGTGGGTGAGAGAGATTTGTATTTTTTTAAGAAGAGAGAGAGTGTGTTGTGAGATACGAAGAGAGAAAGAGTAATTGTCGTGTGCATAATGGTGGAGAGAGAGAGAGAGAGGGAGTTATGTGTAGGTGTGAAAGAAATAGACAGAAGGAAGTTGCTTTTATAGTAATTAATTTCACCACATCTTTCTTTTTCTTGTGGATTTCTTTTATATTTAGTTGTTGATTTTTAGGATTTCGTTTGTAAAACTTAAATTATTGTTGTTATTGCATAAAATATTAAAAAAGGAAAATGTGGTTATTGCAATCTTTTTAACAACTTGTAATTTTTTGTTATTTCCTAAAGTATCTTAACATAATTGTGGGATTAGTTTCTTGATGTTGTTTATTCAAAAAAAAAGTTGATCACATTCTCCTTTCAAAAAGTCAAGCATGTTGATTGGGGATGTTAGTGAAAATCAAACACATCAAATTCCAATAACACTAATTTTAATGGAAACGACACTTTCACGCATTCATGGGATTACTCTCCCTTTTTTGTTTTTTTAATGTTCTTGGTTTTTATGGTAAATATTATGTAGTTATTGGTCTTATTTTTCATTTTTTATTCATGCATTTTTTATAGTCATGTATTTGTATTACTATCTTCAACATATTAGTGTAACTATTTTTGTATATTAAAGAGAGAATATCTTTTTGCACAATTTTATTTTCTTTCCTTCTTGCATAGTCACATTTTTAATTTATTGATTGTACTTTTTATTGGGATTTTGATTGTTTGATTGATGCATTTTTGATGGTCATGTATTTATTTTACTAGTTTTTAATGTATTAGTGTTACAAAAATTTAGTAATACTAAAGCTATTTTCTTATTAATATTTATAAATTAATGGTTTTTAGTTTTCCCTCCATGTAAGGAACAATTGGATTTTTTTTTTGCAAGCTCCTTGGATTTTTAATTTTCAGAATATTCACGGAATAAAGATATACTTGTTTGCCTATTTTAGTATTATTATTTTTATGGTTAGTATTACTAAACTATCACAAGCTAATCAGATTTTGCAATGAAATCATTTCTATTGTATACTTATTTATGTAATTAGTACTATGAAACTAATTAAAATCAGGATTATTGAAATTATAATTAGTTAAAAAATAAATAAATAGATACATTTTAGTGTTTCAAGAACTCCAAACAGTGAGCAGCCATGGTAGTTTCAGCCTCATTGAAATCATAGCCATGGTAGTTTCAGTCTCATTGAAATCATAGTCCGAATTTCAAAGAGAGAGATTCAAATAGATAAATCTCTTTCTTTTTTAAGAGAGAGAGAGAGAATAACAGAATTTGTATTTTTTTAAAAGGGAGTGAGAGTGTGTGGTGAGATAGGGAGAGAGAAACAGAAGGAGAAGGAGCTCCGTGTGTGTGGCGGTGGTGAAGAGAGAGAAAGAGAGAAAAAGAGAGGGAGTTGTGTGTATATGTGAAAGAGATTTAAGGAGGAAAGAGATTGAGAGAGTAAGAGAGAGAAATTAATTGATAAGTATTAGGCATGATTAAAGGGAGTTGGTGGTTGCTAAATTGGAATTACCTTTTTAGTTTAAATTCTGAATTTGAATATACCAAAGATAGTGGTTTTGAGAAAACTAGTTTTAAGGTTTAGTTGTATTTAATGATTATCATGCTATAGGATTAGGATTAAGTCTCATTTTAAGTTAATTTTAAGTAGGATGCAAGAGATATGCTCCATATATATATATATATCTATACACACACATATATATATACACACATACATACACACACACATATATATAAGATTGTATACTAGTGTATAATCAACATGGTTGTACATTAATTATTGACTTTTTGATTCTTTATGAATGGTTGATGTGATTCATTTCTTTTTCTTTTCTGCATAGATTACAACCCTAGGATAGCAATCTAATGGTGGTTAACCCTTTATACACAGTCTATTATATATGTACAACTCCATTTTGGTGTGTATGTGTGTGTGTGTGTGGGAGTATTTGAATGAGCTCCGGGGCTCACTTAATTAAAATGAGTGCCTTCTTAAGCCTCTTGTAGATTTCATTATATATCATTCATAAAAAAAAATCTAAACCATAGATGTTGTTCTAAAATGCTTAAAATATACGTTGATGAAAATTTAAGTTAATAGAAAACTTCTAAATTTATAACCTAACTTGTATGGTTTCTTCAGTTTCTTATTAATCAACAAAAATTTAATTTGATGAATACCCTGTTTCTTATGATATAATTATCAAAATCACTGGATTTTTTAATCGTAAATATCATGAAAAATATCATGAAAAATGTAGATCATATTCACTGTTTCGAATTTCACATTTGATGGATAGATTTTGATATATAACGATAAATTCATGACTCATAGGCTTATTTTTATTTGAAATTTTTTATTTATCTTTGATACATTAAA
>JAMKQA010001227.1:0-22322 GCA_024699735.1 Posidonia australis
TTTTGTCTTATTTAATGGATTTTAATTTCTTTTCACTTGATTAGGGTTTAAAACTTCGATTAATTAGGGTTTTATTGGATTTTAGGTTGATTTAAGTGTGTTTTAAGTGGATTAGGGTTTTTTGTTGGATTTTAGGTGGATTTAATTGGATTTTGTTTGATTAGGGTTCTTGTTAGGGTTTTGTTGGATTTTAGCTGGATTAAGTGTTTTATTTGTTTTTCAGTGGATTTTAAGTTGGATTAGGTGTTTTATTTGTTTTTTAGTGGATTTTAATGGGATAGTGTTTTACTAGGTCAGGTGGGCTAGTGTGGATCTGATTGGGACCTATGTGGACTAGGATTTTGGTGGTTGAGACCAGAGCATCAACCGGAGGAGCCTGCTGCCAAATGAGCTCAAAATTGGGGTGTCTACACCCAGCATGCCACAAGTCCTTTAAAGTAATGCTTTTGAAATCATGCTCTTTGCTTTCTTTTCAAAAACCATTTGCATGTTTTTTTTTTTCAAAACCTCTTTTCAATTTCTTTGAAATTTCATTCATCTTTGCAATCACTTTTATGCATTTAAAAGCAAATTGTCAACTAGGATTTCCCGAAATATATAACCAATACACAACTCAATCATAACCAAACCGTGGCTGGAAACTAGCTCAAACACAAATCTCAACAACACTCGAACCTGACTAAAACCACATAATCAAATGCCAGTTCTAACTCAAACCAAGCACACACAGTCCGTCAAAACTCGTCGTGTCACCTTGGCCACAAGCAACCGACCTGGTCACAAGCAGTCATAGGACACCAACCCCGACTCTACTACATTGCTGCAGTGAACCACCCCACGCAAGAGTTCACCCGCCACAGCCTTGTAAGCCTCACACAGTCATGACCCTCAAGTCACACAAACACGTACGGGGTGCGTCCTCACAACACCCCTTGGTGCCCAAACACTTAGGGACTCACAACCCCAGGCCTAGCCAACATCGGGTAAAAAGGGTGGACTAGTCTCTTTCATCTGGGCCCTACAGTACCTTAAAGAGCTACAATCTTTTTCACTCATGCCCGTCGTCGACAACCACATCGTAGAACTCGTTCCGATTTCATGGAGGCTCCATATCCCCAATCGACTACAGCTCTACCGCCACGTAAATCCAACCAATAACCACCGAAAACCTTTTTCAAAACATGCATTTTCATTTCGAAAACATTTTTCATTACAAGGATCCTTCCATGAAAACTCATTTTCAAACCATTTCTCAAAATTATTTTCAAAACTCATTCCTTAAATCACCACAAAACACTACACCACATGCCACACGAAAAACACAATGAAAATACAAAGACTGTGCTTAATAGATCCTCATTTAGCATATGAATCATGATTAAACCAAGTGTATTACATGTAAGGGCTTCTTCAACAACCAATGCTAGCCACACTACTAGCCTAGGTGCACCAGCCTGGTGCTTTAGTCTGGTGCGCCAATCTAGTGCACCCTAGGTTCTACATAAAATAGAGCAGAAATTAGTTTTGGGTTGCCTGAATTAGATTCTTTACCAATTCTTCCACAAGCCACGAAAACAGTGATATTTGCTTGAAATGAATATTTGTGAGAAATGAATAGTAACTCCCTTTTCCAAAGAGATCTTTGCTTGTGGAGTTACAGTTTCATTGCCTTGAAATAGACTCGATACAAAACAA
The DNA here is from genome assembly GCA_024699735.1 of Posidonia australis. NCBI lineage: Eukaryota > Viridiplantae > Streptophyta > Magnoliopsida > Alismatales > Posidoniaceae > Posidonia > Posidonia australis. The sequence continues at coordinate 1,696 of JAMKQA010001227.1, forward strand.
TGATATTTTCAGAGACTGGTTCCATGGTAAATCCTTATGTTTGTAGGTTTAGGGTTAGGACCTTTAAAAGTCCTGGATCGATTAAAGAGACTGAGAAGTTCGGGAAGACAATGAAGAACATGGGTCCCTCATTGAGACTAGACTCGACTAACCTTAAAAGAGAGTCAATAAACTTAAGATGCCTACAGTCCCTTAGGCAAATTAGAACTGATGCATCTAATCTGTTTCTAGTTAAGGCTTTTGCTGAAACTTGGACCAATCCTATGTGTAGGTAATGATATTTAAAATTCCCTCTTATTGTTTCAAGATCTTTTTGGGTAAGGAGTTGAAGATTTTCGACAGTGGAAGTTATTGATATGGTTTTTTTATTGTTTTCATATGATAATCTGACACAAGTTTAAAGGAACCTTTTGAATAGATTTCTTTTATGGGTACGTTAGGCATGTTCCAATTTTTGAGTCCTTGGTCTATATTTTCGAAATTAATATGCTTACTATTTTTAATAGTTAAGGTTTGTATGTAATTAGGATTTCGAGATCCACTTGAATCATTAATGAATAAACTTAGTATTCTTGACATGGTGTTAAAATTCCTAGACACTAGTGGCCTATCAACAGAAAGAAACGCTCCAAAAACCCCCTACAACTCCTTCTTGGGGAAAACACGAAGTTACCTGCGACGAGAAGCCTCAGACCTAATATCCAGAGTATTATAACACTTCTGTAAAGAAACTGAGTTTAGACACAAACAAGAATCTAATGGCTCTGATACTACCTCAGAAGCACCCTGAACCCAACCTAAGCCTAAATTAATTCATAATATATTAATAGGATAATATTACATATATATGCATATTCTTAGAATATTACCACTATGGAGGTCATCGAATCATGCTATTAGACATTAATTTAGATACTAACGTAGACATCCTAAAAGAATTTGAACTTTATGTAATCTAATATAATACTAAACAAAAATTAAACTTATTATTATTATTATTATTATTCTTTTTTTAGTAGGATAAAATTATATATTTTAAACTTTCGAAGACTATTGAAATTGATATGGTTTAATATGAAAAGAAACAATATTAATAAAGTAGAAATTAATATTAACTGAATCTATGGTATATATAAAGTAGAAATTAATATTAACATAATCTGTTTTAATGAATCAAGAGGAGAACCAGATCTTCCTCAGTAATGACTAGACCTTCAACCTCATCTTCGAGGCCTTCATTCTCCTCTCCTGTCAATCAAGAGGAGAATCGAACCAATGATAGACTGTAACACCCGTAAATTCATTTTGTAATTATTTACATTTGAATGAATTTATTTTTGGGCAAGTGTTACTGTTCCGAGATTCGTTTGTGTGATTTTGGACTTAGACCTCGTGGACTGTCTTCTGTTTGTGTATTCCTGTGCTTGTTCCCTCATGAGGCATTGTACGTGTTGCATTGCGCTTTGTGGGCCCGTGTGTGGGTCCAGGTGGGGCCCACGTTTGTGGGCCGGTTGGTGAGACTTGCAGTTGGCCTCGTGCTGGGAGCAAGTGGTTGAGGTGTGGTTCTGCTGGTTGTTGTAAGCATGTATGGATGTCTGGTTGGCAATGTGCTTACCTTCTGAGTGGTGTGGCTACTTAAGGACGCACACCATGCAACGAACCCGCCACACCCTCCCTCTCCTCCTTCCTCCTCACGTTTCCCCCTCCCCTCCTCTTCCTCACGACCACCAGGCGTCCTTCCCCACCTCACCTCTCCCCTCCTCTGCCCCTCTCCTTCTCCCCTCCCCCATTCACTCACACTCTCCCCTTCTCCACCCCTCTCCTTCTCCCCTCCCCCATCTCTTCCCTCTCATCCATTCTCTCCCTCCCTTATCTCCCCTACCGGTGGTGTCGTGAAGAAGTGGAGGATGGTGGTGACTTGAGGCAATGCGTGGAGCTTTGGTGCGGTGTCCCTAAGGTAATGGAGTGGCTGAAGATGCCTGGAGTCGCCGATGGTTGGTTGGAGTTGGCATGGATCACTAGAGTGCATTTTCAAGTATGCACCTCACCCTTATATTGTAGAAAGCATGAAAATGACAGAAATTAATAGGAATGCATGAAATCTACGTAAATTTACATTCTTAGAATTTATTGTAAATTTATGATGATTTATGGTGGAATTTATGGCCAGTAATGGCGTTGGGTGGTTTTGGGTCTTTTTGACCCTTGTAGCTTCTCAAATTTATTTCTCCTTGCATGATGAATGAATTTTAGTTTTGTTTGTGTAGATTTGGAGTAGACTCGAGGGTCTACAATATATGTTTTAGTTGGATTTTGTAGTGCTTGTTTTGGGGATCTGCCCCTTAGTCCCATTTTGGGTGATTTTACAAATAGGTGCCCTGGGTTGTTTTCTGGTTTCGTAGAAAACGGCATACCGAACTTTTTCGGTATGTTTTTTTTCTGTCAGATTAGGTTCTCTGGTCGAAATTCGGTCAATCAAATTTCCTTGATCTACCTTTTTGGCCATGAGTGTTGACCATTGTGTGCAAGTTCAGTCGATCGAATTTATTCGGCCTACCGAACCAGGAACTTTCGGTCAACTAGTCTAGTTTTCGGTCTGTCATTTTAGGTGTCTACACCCATTTCGGTTGATCGATTCTGGTCGGTCTTCTGATCCAAGAGATTTCGATATACCGAGCCCATTTCAGTATGTCGTATCAGGGCCCAACTATTTTATAAAATGTGATTTCCGTGAGTTTCCCCGATTAGTTTGTTTTGCCAATTTGAGGTGAGATCATGGGCCATCAGTGGTGGTCTTGTGGGACACCTGATGTGCTGTTTTAACGAGGTTTTGAATGAGTTTCCAAAGGTATAAAATGATTTAAAAAATGGTTTTTAAAGAGATTAGTACATTGATTAGATTCTAGTGGGAAGAAATCCATGGAGAAAAGAGAAGAAAAAAAGGAGAAGAAAGAGGAAACGAAGAAGAGAAGGGATAACCAAGAAAGGTACATGTTCAACCCGTTCTTTTCATCTTGTTTAAGTTTTATTTTGATCCAAAGTTGTTTCTGGAGTGAATCTTGATGTGTGAGAGGAGTTTTGAAATTTTTAGGCATTTTTCCATGAATTAACCAGTATTTTTCTTGGAGATGGTCACTATTAAGCCCTTTTTGAGCTCTCTTGATTTAATCTGGTATATCTTGAGTTGTGGGTGTTGGATTTGTGTGATTTTTGTTCCATGTGTTAGTATACTTAAAAATCTTCGTTTTGGTATAGTATTTGCATATTTTCATGACTTGTGCTGGAGTTAGTGGGATCTGCAAGTTCAGCAACCCAATTGAGTTTTCTGCTCTGTTTTTTTGAACCTGGGGCGAATCTTGGTAGCGATTTTTGCTGGCAGGTCAAGCTGGCAAGTTTGGCGCCTGTGGGGCACCCATGGACGCCCCTGGGACGCCTAGCTAGTGCAACCCACGCTCAATAGCTGGCCAAGTTGGTTTTGATGAGTGTTTTGAGTTGTTTGTTGACTTAAAATAGTGTTTTAGGCTTTCGTCTCTTTTCCTTCTCTTTTCTCCATCGATTTCATCCCTTCTCTCTCTCTATTTCAGCCCTCACTGGTCTCCCTCTCTCTCTCTTTTTCTCTTGGCCTCTCTCCCCCTCCCCCTCTCCTTATTTCTTTCTTTCTTTCTTTCTTTTCCCTGTTTCCTTTCTCGAGCCTTCTCCTCTCTTCCACTCTCTTTTTTTTCCTTGCATGCTGCCCTCTTATGCCACCTCCTCCTTTATAACTCATGTCCCAAAACCTTTCCGCAAATTTCTCATGGATTTTGCGCCAAAGTCACGGAAAAGAAGAAATTATCTTGGGCACACCATTTTATAAAATAAATCACAGGTTAGGGGTCACGGGTAGCACAGTGACATTTTGGCTTTATTTCCCTTCTTCGGTCCCACATACTCATGGGCCATAACACGCCAAACTGATCACAATGCAATAAACCAAGGATAATCCACAAGTATTATATAAAGAAAATAGGGATTCAGGGAGGGAGACAACCATAACTTCATTAGGATTATCCAATAATTACATTCACAAACACATACAATCTACTCTCAGTCATCCCGACTAGGCTCACATTACGGCATCAAAGTTACTATACAAGTGGGAACTAATTCCCGAGTCAAATTCCACCACACATGGGCCTAAAATGACCTCAGATGATACATCCTACCCTCCTTACGGAGAATTTCGTCCTCGAAATTCACTCCCAAGAGAACAAATAGGGGTCTTGTGAACGGACGTCATCCTCACGCACCCATGTTGCTTCCTCTGTACCATGATGCCACCACTAAACTAGAAGGAGTGGAACCATTTTGTTCCTCAGAACTTGCTCCTTTTTGTCAAGAATTTGGACAGCATCCTCCACCATGGATAGGTCTTCCTGCAGCTGCTTTGGTTGTGTAGGTATTACTTGGGACACATCTGCCAGGCACTTTCTCAGCATTGACACATGGAACACGCTATGCACACTTGACAATTCCGGAGGTAATTCCAGCTTGTGGGCAACTTCACCAACTCTTTTGGAGATTCTGTAAAGTCCAATATAGTGAGGACTCAGCTTTCCCCACCTACCAAATCTAGTTACTCCTTTTGTTGGTGATACCTTCAGAAAGATGAAGTCTCCCACTTCGAATTTTAAAAGTCTCCGCCTCCTATCAGCATAGTTTTTCTGCCTACTCTATGTAGTCACTAATCTCTTGCGAATCAGTTCCACCTGATCTACATATGCTGCACAATTTTGGGTCCCAACAATAAACGTTCACCTACCTCACTTCAACAAGTGGGTGTCCTATATGGTCTTCCATACAAAGCTTCATACGGAGCCATCCCAATGATGGAATGATAACTACTAGTGTAGGCAAACTCGATTACTAGCAGATGATCCTCCCAACTGCCTTTGAGATCCAAAACACAGGCCCTCAACATATCTTCTAGTGTTTGGATTGTTCTTTCAGTCAGTCTAGGCGTTTGAGGGTGGAAAGCGGTACTATGATTCAATACTATATCAAATGCCTCTTGTAATGCCCTCCAAAATTTGGATGTGAACCGAGCATCCCTGCAGACACAATCGACACAGGGACCCCATGTAGACGGACGATCTCAGACACATACAATTCTGCCAACTGTGCCAGAGGAATACTTACTCGGATTGCCAGGAAATGTAATGACCTTGTCAACTGATCCACGATTACCCACACAGTATCATTCTTTCTCCTGGTTTTGGGTAATCCCATCACAAAATCCATGGTGACATGCTCCTACTTCCATACTGGAATATCCAGGGGTTGCAATGTCCCTCCTGGCTTCTGGTGTTCGGCCTTCACCATCTGGTAAGTCACGCACCTGGCCACATGCTGAGCTATATCCTTTTTCATTCCAGCCCACCTCTTCTTTAAGTCTTTGTACATCTTGGTGCTTCTTGGATGAATTGTATACTTAGACTGGTGTGCCTCATCCATCAATCTCTATTTAACCTCCTCCACCTGCAATACATACATTCATAGGTCAAATTTTAATCCACCATCAGTACCAATAGAGAAGTGAGACACTTCTCCTGACTACATCTTGACCCAAGTTTCTTGCACAAATGGGTTGAACCACAGAGCATCCACAATCATCTCCACCAGTCTAGGACGAATAGCTAAATTAGCCACCCAAGTACCAACATATCCTTGAGACTACTTCCAAGGTCTACACTCGACCAAGTTCTCCAGCATGTGCCATTCTTTCACCATTAAACTGGCCAACACATGTGTGTGTCTGCTCAATGCATCTGCAACTACATTGGTTTTTCCCGGATGGTAGGACAAGTTGAAATCATAATCTTTAAGATATTCCACCCATCTCCATTGTCTCAGGTTCAGATCCCTCTGGGTGAAGATGTACTTTAGACTCTAGTAGTCTGTAAAGACCTCGAGCTGTTCTTCATACAAGTAGTGTCGCCAAATCTTCAATGCAAACACTACTACTGCCATTTCCAAGTCATGCGTAGGGTAATTCCTCTTGTGATCCTTTAATTGGCGAGATGCATATGGCACTACCCTACCATGCTACATTAAAACACAGCCTAATCTAGTCCCGTAGGCATCACTGTACACAGAGAAACCTCCACTTCCAAAGGGCAAGATCAACACAGGCGATGAAACCAAACGAGCTTTCAACTCATTAAAGCTCTCATCGCATTGCCAATCCCACACAAATGGAATTCCCTTCCATGTTAACCTCATCAATGGAGCAGCAATCTTGGAAAAATCTTGAATAAATCTCCAGTAATACCTGCCAAATCTAAGAAACTCCTGATCTCTGTGATGTTTCTGGGTTGAATCCAACTATTTATAGCTTCTACTTTGGCAGGATCCACCTTAATACCTTCTCTAGAAATAATATGGCCTAGAAACGTAACCTTTTCCAACCAAAACTCACACTTAGAGAATTTTGCATAGAGTTGATGCTATCTCAACGTCTCCAATGCTATTCTCAAGTGCATTTTATGAGTTTCTGCATCTAGGGAATAAACCAGCACATCGTCCACAAACACCACCACAAATTAGTCCAAATAGGACATGAATACTCGGTTCATCAAGTCCATGAATGCTGCTGGTGCATTTGTCAATCCAAAAGGAATGACCAAGAATTCATAGTAGCCATACCAAGTCTGAAACGCTGTATTGTGGACATCTGACTCCTGGATTCGTAGCTAATGATAGCTTGACCTCAAGTCAATCTTTGAAAAGACTGAGGCTCCATGAAGTTGGTCAAACAAATCATCTACTCTGGGCAAAGGATACTTGTTCTTTACTATCACCTGATTCAGCATTCGGTAGTCTATACAGAGCCGAAGTGATCCATCCTTCTTCTTAACAAATAGAACAGGTGTACCCCAAGGTGACACACTTGGTCTGATGAATCTCTTATTCATTAACTCCTGCAGTTGATTCCTGAGTTCTCGTAACTCTGCAGGTGCCACTCTATAAGGGGCTTTTGAGACTAGGCCTGACCTTAGCACTAAATAAATCACGAACTCCACCTCTCGATGTGGCGGTACACTTGGAAACTCCTCTGGAAACACATCGGGGTACTCACAAACAAATGGATTGTCCTGTACCCCTAAAGTCGAAGAGGAAGAGACAACTACACTAGCCAAGTAACCTACATTGCCCTTTGCTAAGTAGCGGTAGGCCTTTATCACAGATATCACCTACTTAAGCTGCCCTGGTTTCACTCCTTGAACAAAGCAAAACCCTTGCCTAGGGCACTCCAACTGCACCCTTTTCTTCGCATAGTCGATCATTGTCGAATGCTGTGTCAACCAGTCCATGCCTAGAATAACATCATACTCTTGCATATTCATCACTATCAAACTAGCTCAGAAGCGTTTATCACCCAGTCTAATACCAACTAACCGCAAATACTTCCACGCCAAGCTGTGCTCCCCTAGTGGGGTCATCACATTGAGGTGAAAAGCCAATCTAGCTGGCCTATCCCCAATTTTTGCAGCAAAGGACTTAGAGATGAAAGAAAATGTACTTCCTAAGTCAAACAAGACTCGGGCCATACAGTCTGCTACCACAAAAGATCCTGAAAATAGTACACATCACAACCGCAACCCATAGTTATCATTAAGTACCAGTACTGATTACATACAACTATAACATAGGGTAGAGAGTTAGATAATACAACTCATCGCTATTCTTTACCCTCCACTATGTCTCCTAAGGATCCAGCTTCTAGGACAGATATTGTAAACACACGTCCTTTAGTGGGCTGATGTGATGCATCTCCCACTTTCTTGAGTGGATCCAGACAATCCTTCTGCATATGCCCTTGCTTCCCACAGTTATAGCACACCACTGTCTGTTGTCGTTGGGGACAGATGGCCACTATGTGCCCCCTTTGTCCATAGAGAAAGTAGGTCCTCTCACCTTGCACACTACTATTGGACCCAATCTGACTCATGTTGGCGTTTTTCTTCCTAGAGAAACAAGATCTTCCACGAGCGAATGAGTCAGAACGCTCATTCCTTTTCTTCCCTAAGCTCCCAAAACTGCTAGAGCTTGGTGCCCTAGAAACAAAGGAATTGGGGCGAATGTCTTGCCTTTCCCCTTCGGTTAACTCTCTTTGTTCTTCTTGTATTCTTCTTCGAAGCGGAAAGCTAAATCCACAGCATCTGCCATGGTCTGGCACCAATAACCGATGAGTTTCATTCTCAGTCCCGACTGCAGCCCATCCACAAACTTCCTTGCTTTGCGTTCTTCTATGTCAAAGGTTTGGGTGAACCGCTCGAGGCTAGAGAAAGCAGCCTCATACTCGGGCACAAACATATTTCCTTGTTGTAAATCCCTGAATTCTTGTTCCAATTTGTGTCTTTCATGATCTAGAAAATATTTCTCGTAGAAAACATCTTGAAAGTCCTCCTAGGAAATCATCAATAAATCCAAGTTGGGAAATTTCAGGCATCATGTGGCCCTCCATCACTAATCAGCATTGCCCTCCATCACTAATCAGCATTGCCCTCCAATAGAAATGCAACTAGTCTAACCAACCTTTCTTATGGGCACTCCATGCTTTCCAGAATTTTCTCCACTCGCAACAACCAAGCTTCACATTCTTTGGGACTGACCCGACTATTGAAAGTCAAAGGATGCAGACAGTTCAACTGCTTCAACCAGTGATCACCTTTGCATTCACTGGAACTCCCCTTTCCAAAGGAGTGCATGAATCCATGCATCATCCTCCTGAATTCCTCTAGCATCCCTCGCCATCCCCTTTTCTTCCCCAATCTCGAAGCCTACAGCAGGTGCCTTTCCTCAACCTCTCCCTCGCAGTGGCATCCTATAATCAACCACCAATTCATGCAAGTCTACAAACTAACTCAAGTGTAACGATACTTTTCGTGTAGTCTTATGGAGCAACAAAATCGAACACCCTAAGCTAGTGCCACTTAGTGTCCTAAGCTCTGATACCAATCTGTGACACTCCAGCGCCACACACTAGCTATTGGATCGAGTGGCTTCTCTAGAAGGGGGTGGATAGAGAATCTTTAAATTTTATTAATACTTATCCAATTTTAATTGTTCTTTAATTTAACAGGATAATGTGATTGGAATTTTTCTACAAACAAAGCAAATAACAAGCACATGATGGATATTTGAAAATTATACTAGTTACTTGCAAAGAATGGAGATGAGAGAAAATGAAAACATAGACTTATTTGTGTTGGTAGTCCTACCAACCCAAATTCAGCTCCTTCCACTTCTCGTACCCAAAGAAGCTAGAGCCCCCTTTCCTTATAGCTTTACAAATTTATGAGATCTCTCACTTGCATAGAGCACCTTTGATCAATCTTTACAAAACAAGGCTTGTGGGGAGAGTAGGAAGAATATGGTTTGAGAATCGCGTACAAGGTCAAGGATCATAAGTAAATGGATGTGTGTGTCCTTCCAAGGCTCATAGGGGTCCTATTTATAGCTATAGGACCATGAAAACTTGTGTCTAACGGCTATAATAACGTTCATAAACGACTAGTACTTTGGTATGCCGTTTTATCCTTTGAAGTGCCATTTTTCTCTTTAATCTACAATTTACGATCAATTCAGTATGCCAAAAATCCTCGGTGTGCTGAATTATCCTGATTCAATATGCCATTTTGTTTTGGTATGTTGTTTTGCTTTCTGCTTTGATTTTTCCACAATTTGTTTTCAGAGTGCCATCGCTTGTGCCGTTTTTTCTTGATTCGGTATGTCATTTTGCTTCGGTATGCCGTTTTGCCTTTTGATTTGATTTTTCACATTTGATTTCGGAGTACCATTGCTTGTGTCGTTTCTTCCTAATTTGGTATGCTGTTTTTATCTGGTATGTCGAATTTATAATTTCTCTATACATTGCTTTATACATATATATTCTTTTCTAACTTTACAACATATTTCATCAAATATATATACATAGCTGTTACATTAAATGTTACATCATCAAATAATACAACTTCGTATTCCAAGTTTTGGAGCACTTTCCTTAAATGAAAATATACACAAAAATTCATTAGATCATGTGTTATCATCAAAACATATATACATATTTCTAACAATCTCCTCCTTTTTGATGATGACAAAATTAAAATATTAAACCAAACACTCCCCCTATCACCAAGCATGGATTTTCAATATTTTCATGAATTTTTTTTAAATATTTTCAAATATTTAAATATTTCTCCCCCTTTTTGTCATTAGCAAAAATATCTGAGAAACATATATATCTATACGAACTTATTTATGTCAAAATGAAGTATCTCCCCCTTTTTGTCATAAACCAATGCATGATTCAAAACATATATAAACTAACCATCCAAGTATATGATTCAAAACATATATCAATCAAATGTAAAGCCAATAAACCAAACATGATGTCTGAAGCATAACATCCAAGAAATGTCAAGAATCCAAGTCATTACAAATAAAGTTTCTCATAATTTTCTTAAGTAGTTCTTGATAAGCTTCCAACTTGTAGTGAGATTGTTCAACCCGAGATACAAGTTTCCTTATCTCCTCCTTATATTCTTGATGCTACTATTGTTGTTGAAGCATTAAATCATTTATTTGCTTTTGTTGTTGGATTTACATTTCCATCATTTGTTGTTGAAGCAGCAGAATTTTCTTAGAATCACTTGCTTCTTCTTCTTCTTCTACCTCAGAACTCGCATTTTCTTCATCTCTGTCTTGAGTTCTTGGTACAGTAGAAGAGGAACCCTCGAGAAGATTTTTAATCTTATTTTGATGCTCAATAGACTATTCCATTTTAGCGATAGCTTGGGTTCCTAGAGGTTTGGCTCTAACTGGGAGACTTGGTTCGTTACCAAATGGGATTTCAAAAATTCCAAAGAGATAAGTCAAAATGGGACCAAAGAAAAGCTTTATTTTTACATGGGTCATGCAAGGAAAAATCACTTGACCCCAATTGACAGGAATTTTCTTCGTAATAGCATAAACAACCTTACAAGTTAGCTCACTCAATTCATCTTGGTGTCCTTTCTTCTAAACTAAATTGACGGCCACAATGTAAGCTATAATGCAAGATTGTTTTGTTAATTGATTTATTTTTCTAGGCTTAAAAGAGTTTCTAGGGTTTTGGGATATGACTTTATTATATATCAGAATAGGACCAATCCAACTCATAGATGGATAGAGTGATGTCAATTCCAAAATATGGGATTTTAAATAATTGACCTAAGAGAACATCATCAAATTCTATATTTTTGCCACAAAGATAGGAATGACCTAGCTCATGAGAAATTTTCATATTAGCTTAAAATTGAGATACTAGCTGAGGATAGTAAACACGATCTCCTATGGATGCTAAGAAGGAAATCAAGTTCTGGAAATCAAACAGAGGTTTAATGGATTCAAGCTCATCAAAGATTATGCATATTCTCATGAGTACCTCTCGATTTGAGAATCTATCTCGATGAGCTTGTTGAGCCTCTTCATCAATGAATCAGTAATGGAAACTTGATTGGCTTCTGGAGGCTCCCGACGTTGTAGAGTCTTCGTGCCTTCTCTTTCTGCGTGATGCCAACATCTTCTTTGGCACCATTGTCGAATTAAGGGAGGAGAATGTCGAGGAGAGAGAGATGAGGGGCTGGCGACATGAGAGGATTGTTGAGGAGGCTGGATCGGTGATCTAATGCCATAGAGGAAGGGTTTCAGAGAAGGGATCGATCAATCAGAGGAGATGAAGTGAGAAATGAAACATAGGTTTCTAGGTTTATAATGGCTCATATGGGTAATTCAGTATACTGAAATATCAATAAGTATGGAGAAAGTGGTTACAAAGATTTTCAGAGCATAACTCGATATATGGATCGGTATGCCAAAAGAAATTGTAACTCAGGGGTTTCGATCTATTGACGATTTTCAGTGTACCGAAATGCACAGGACTGAAAAATCTATCAGAAAATCGGTATACTGCTAGAGTTTGGTATGTCGATTCAGTAATTTTTGGTAGATTAAGTTGAATTTTCAGTATTCCAAAAATATTTTCATAGGAAAATTTTAAATTATATCTGAGATCTTACATATCCCTAATTCCATTCTAATTTTAATAAATTATTGTTCATCTAGAGGTTTTGTAATATTATCTGCAGCTTGTTCTTTCGTAGGAATAAATTCTAATTTAATATCATTTTTAAGAACATGACCTCTTAAGAAATGATGTCTAACTTCTATGTGTTTTGTTTTAGAGTGGTGTACTGGATTTTTGGATAGATTAATTGCACTTGTATTATCATAGAAAATTGTTGTTGTAGATAATGCTATATCATAATTTTTTAGAGTTTGTTTCATCCATAATATTTGAGCACAACAACAACCAACTGCAATATATTCAGCCTCCGTGTTGAGAGTGTTACACTATTTTGTTTTTTACTAAACCATGAAATTAAAGAGTGTCCTAAGAATTGATAAGTCCTACTAGTGCTCTACCTATTAGTCTTACACCCAGCATAATCTGCATCATTATATCCTAATATGTCCAAGCTAGACTCTCTAGGATAAAACAACCCATGTCCAATAATTCCATGTAAATACCTTAAGATTCTCTTAACTACGGTCAAATGTGATTTCATTGGTAAGGTTTGGAATCTAGTACACAAGCATACACTAAACATAATGTCTGGTCTACTAGCAATTAAGTATAGCAAGGATCCAATCATTCTCCTATATAGTTTTTGATCCACTTTTTGTCCATTTTCATCTTTTTCTAATTTTGTGGATGTACCGATAGAAGTTTTTGCTACTTTACTATTTTCCATCCCAAATTTTTTTAATAATTCTTTGGTATATTTCTCTTGATTTATAAATATCCCATCTCTAGTTTGTTTTATTTGGAGTCCAAGAAAGAATGATAATTCTCTCATCATGCTCATCTCAAATTCTTGTTGCATGATGTTTGAAAATTCAATGCACAATTTCTCATTTGTGGATCCAAAAATGATATTGTAACATCTGTGCTTGACTTTTCATTTAATATAAACCATGAAAATTCCTGTACTATTTGTATATGATTTGTTAATGGTTAATCCAGGTGGTGTTTGTTGGCTGTGGTCTCACCTTGTGTTTTGTGCTCCTGGTTTTTCCCTTGTGGTGTGACTTCTTTGGCTTGTGGGTCTGTGACGCAATTGGGACCCATGTTTGGGAGGTGAGATCTACTTGGTTTTGAGCTTGGACCTGGTCAAGAGCCCAACCATGCCTGTGACCCTCCTTTCTTTTCTTCTCCGCGCCCGTGACCTACGATCAGTCCTCTCCTATGTGTATGGCCTAGCGGGAGGGCTGCTCGTCCCATCCCCTCCGGAGTAGAGAGGCTGGCAGCTGACCGGCGGGATCCGAGGGATGGCAGGCGCGGAGGTGGCTTTAAAGGGAGGCGTGCAACGCGAGGGTGAGGAGGAGAAACCAGAGAGAGGGAGAGAACGAGTGCGGAGGCTGAGGGATGAGTGATACCTCTGAGCCATGAGTTGTTTGCTTAGGGTAAGATTCGAGTATTTTGTAATTTTGTAAGACCAAGAGACCAAGGCTTTTGGTTGACATTCAGGGATGGATGATTCTCCTAGAGTTATGAGCTACTGACTAGGTTGAGGTTCATGTGTTTTGTTGAGTTGGTGGTTGTGGTTTGGGGTACCATCCCGGTGTAGAGGTGTGACGCTCCTGTTGTCCTGGGTACTAAGTTAAGGGCATAGATGGGCATACCCTGTGGTTCATCCTGAGTGACAAGACGGCTGGCCCAAGTGGGGTGAATAGCTTTCCCAGGTGATGTTAGCTTGTGAGGGTCTTATAGGTGGTGAGGTTACGAGATGGACAGACTCCTCCAGAAGGTGGTTGTTCATGACAATGCAAACGCCATGGGATTAGCTTGTGTGGCTTTTAAGCTTGATTTGGTACTGGTGGCTATTTTAAGTGTGCATAAAAGATTTTAAAAGAACAAGCGTATGATTTTAAAATAAAAAAAGATGGTTTTAAAGGCATGATTTGAGATTTTGCTACTTGTTCAGCAATAGTGGATTGCCCGTTGTGGTGTTGCTGCATCTAGGTGGGATGCTTATACTTGTTTACATGGGGCTTAGTTACGCCTGCTTCCCCTACAAGGTGTGTCGAGTTGTTGGGTGGGGTGTGTGTTGAGTGATCGTTTTGAGTGGTCACTCATATGTACTTTTGATTTCTATTTTAGCAAGTGCAGGATAAGAATTGGTTATTGCTAGTACACATAAGAGGAGTCACGCTGCCATACATCAGAGATTCTGGTGAGTGTTTAGTTTAATTTTATTTCTGTTGTTTATTAGATTTATTTCTGTTGAGTGTACTTGGGCCTAGTTGTATAATTAGCATAATTTTAATTGTAATAAAAGAATAAAAAGAAAATGAAATTATGTAGCTAGATTGAGTGGTAGCGACTTGGGGGTTGTGACACCCTTTTCCTAAATTAACCCTTGAGAGTATTTTATCATGAATAGCTAACCAACTAAAAATCTTTATTTTTATAAGAGCCCAACTTTTCCATATTCCATTCATTAGAGGAAAACAAACCCCACAATTACTAATCAAAGAATAACAACATTTAACCGAATATGTATTATCTCTAGACGCATTCCAGGACATCTCATCAGTATCATTATTTAGGTTCAGATACTGAAGAATGTCAGTAAACAAATCCATTTGCATTTGTAAAACACCAAAATCAGCATCAGTACTAGATGGGTTATTAAACAGACCATTAAAATCAGAATGAAATTCACTATAAACTTTTTGTATAGTACCCTTTTTCATTCTAGATAAGAGAAATAGTTCAGGCATAGCATTTTTAAAGAAATATTGTCCACCCACTTATTTTCCCAGAATAATGTATTTTCCCCATTGTGCACCAAAACTTTAGCAAAGGTATTAAATATGGGAAAGTATCTTCTAAGTATCTGCCATAATGAAGAACTATTTTCAGATCCAACATTAAGTATAGATCCTACCGTATATTTGAAGAAGTATCAAGCTTTAATTAATTCAGGCCATTTTCGACGAGAATCACTTTCTAACAATTGCCAATTGAATTTATGCCGAGTTAAAACTACTAATATTAATAATTCCCAAACCCCCCATTTTCTTTAGGTCTACAAAGATTCTACCACTTGGCAAGATGAAGTCCTTTATTTGAACTAGAAGAGGCCTTCCATAGGAACCTCCATCGTATATAATCAATCTCTTCTCAACTTTGATAGGGAGGTGAAGAATAGATAAAAAGTACATAGGGATGGAAGATAGAACCGAATTAACTTGTGTAAGTTTTCCCCCAATTGATAGGAACTTTGCTTTCCAATAAGTAAGTTTAGATGTGAGTTTATCTATCATAGGAGCCCAATCATTATAAGAGACTTTCCTATAGTGTAAAGGTATCCCTAAGTATTTAATTAGTAGAGAATCTGATTGACATCCCAAAATACCACAACATCTACTAATTCGATCTTGAGAAATACCAATACTAGAGATGGCTTATTTATGAAAATTAATCCTGAGCCCTAAACAAGCCTGGAGACATGCCAATATTCTTTTTAAATTAATCAGACACTCATCCAAGGAAGACAGGAACAACATGGTATCATCCGCGCATTGAATATTTAGAACATTTGGCCCTGCTCTAGGGAATTTAATTCTAGAAAAAAGATTGTTCTGGAGCTCAAGTGCTAACATTCTATTCAACATGTAAATGGTTACAATAAAGCGTAGAGGCGACAGTGGATGTAACATCTATGTCTAATTTTCCATTTAATGTAAAATTATGGAATTTGTTGTATTATTTAAATATGATTTATTAATGGATAATCAGATATTGTGTTTATTGTTGTGATCTCTCCCAGTGTATTTGTGTCTTTGGTTTTCCTTGGTTGTATGGCTTCTCTGTCCTTCATTGATCTGTATGTGCACTTTGGGACCCGTGCTTGAGGATGAGACCCACTTGAGACTTGATCTTGGCTTGCACTTGGGTGTTGGTCAAGGTTCCAACCCCTCACCCGTGAGCCCCCTTTTCCACCTCACTCATGAGCTTCCACCTTTCACCACCTATGAGCCTTAAAGAGGAGGCCTACGTGCTCCATCCCATCCTTAGCAGTGAGGCCAGCAGTGATGGTCGGTGGATATCCGGGACACTGCAGGTGAGGTGATGGAGATTTAAGGAGGCTCGACGCGAGAAGGAGGAAGGCCATGACCTAAGGAAGAGAGGTGAAGCCAGAGGTTGAGGTGAATCCAGTGATGGAGGGGAGGAGAACCTTAAGCTGGTGGAGGGGAGGACGTGCTTGCCACCACTAGAGGTCGTTAGAGGTACGTAGGGGCTCGCCGGAGCAAGGTATGCGTCCCCTCTGTTCTCTGTTCCTTTGTTAGGGCTTAATGGGTTCATGTGATAAGTCATGCATAAATGATGCAAAAATCAAGTTTAAATAGGGGAAATGATGGAAATGAGACGAATAATATGTTTATGATGAGATCATGAGATTTTTAGTGATTTCGTGGGATTTTGTTGATAACTTCGAATGCATGCTATAGTAGCTTTACATGAGCTTTATGTCTTTGTGATTTTCTATAGAACAGCATGCTTAATGGTTTTATGAATGGATTGAGGGGTTTTGAAATAGACTTGGAGGTCTACACTTTATGTTTTATTTGTGATTTATGTGGCAGATTTGATGGGTCTGCCCCTCACTCCCATTTTAGGGTTAAGAGATGGCACAGGCTAGGGGTAGAAAATGGCATGTCGAACTGTGTTCGGTATGCTAAATGCCACAGTTCAGCATGCCAAAATGCCTCAGTTGGGGTCCCCTGAGCCATTGATTCGAACAATCGAAGGTTTTCAGTGGACCGAATCAGGAGATTTCGAATAACCGACTAAGTTTGGTCAACCATTCTGGCAAAGGATCTGATATATCGACAGAGATTCAGGCAAGCGAAAGGTTTTGGCCGACTGAATCAGGAATTTTTGATCGAACAAGATCCTATTTGATATGCCAAATCAAGACCTAGATCCATATTGAGAAATATTTTGTAAAATGATGATAAAATGGGATAAATGCATGATAAATGTATGAAAGGCACAGAAATGATTTATGAGATGTTTCATGTGAACATAGTGTTTTAATGATGTTTTCCATAAATTGTTAAACATGAAATAGGTGGAAATGAATGTAGACCCATGAGAGTGGTGAATACATGGTATGATGAATCATGGAATGAATGAGAATGTAAATGAATGGTTTTGAGAACTATAAATGATAAATGTAAATAATGATGTGTAAGATTTATAAAGGGATTTTATGAATGAAAACTGGTTTTGTAAAGTGATTTGAAAGAGAAACTGCATATGATTTTAAAAGAGATTTCTATGATTTATAGGAGCCACATTTAGGCCAAAACTTGCAAACAGGGGTAGTGAGACCTCTAGAAGTGATGGAGATGTGTCCTTGGTCATGGTTGCCGAGTTACAGTCCGGGATAGAAGCCTCGAGACTGTGGTAGTACTATAAGACCTAGGGTACGATAGACCTGGACTACCCTCAATGCTAGTGTTGGTCAGGTATTGGGTTAGAGTCTTTAGGTGCTAGGGCACTAGGACGTTATGAGGACGCACTCCGTGCTTGTACCATTGAGGGTACGCTTGTGAGATTGCTGCTGAGGAGGTTGAACTCCTGCACGGAGTGGTTCATCGTGACACTATAGTGTAGTCAGGGATGGAGCCTCGACAACTGCTTGTGACCAGGTTGATCGCCTGTGGCGAGGGTGATACGACTAGTTTTGAGATATGGATTGAGATTTGTGGTTGAGCTAGTTTCTAGCCTTGGTTTATTGTGATTTGTGATATTGGAAGGACTTGTGTTTTGGGCTGGATGATTTTCTTGATTTGTACATAAAGACTTACCAATGAGCATGAGATTTTAAAAAGGAAAGAAAAAGAAAATTTTTGAAATGGCATCTTCTACTAGTTTTACCGAATTACGTGTATTGGCTTTTTGATGTTTGTGGTTCCTTGAGTTTTCCTAACCATGTAAAGTTTTTGTCGGTTTTGTTGTTGTTTTGGGGCACGTACTGGGTGACATTCTCGTCACTCATTCATGCTTTTCTTTTTGCCTTGTCTCAGATGCTTAAGTGGAGGTGCAGTCTTGTCTGATGCATTGTTCAGAGCCACCTTAACTGCACACAGGTCTGGGTGTTTAGTTTTACTTATTTACTTCTGTTAAATTAGATTTAATTATTTGCTTTAGGTAGTGTCTTGTACTATTATGTAGCGCAAGGGGCATTATAGCGGATCACCCTACCGTAAACCATTTGATGCACCAAAACAACCCTTTGGATATCCATTGACTAATACAAAATATTTGATAGTAGAGATACACATTTTTATCCAAAAAATCCATTTATCCCCACAACTTACACCTCTAATGGCAATTAATAAAAATTCTCAATTTACATTATTAAAACTTTTTCAAAGTCTAGCTTAAGCACTGTACCAGACATCCTAGATTGATGAAGGAAATGAATTGTTTCTTAAGCCACTAAAAAAGAATCAGAGATACTTCTACCCTGCAGGAAGGCACTCTGATTATTATCCATCAGGGAATTTAGAACAGAACAAAGGCAATTAGCAAGGCACTTCACAATTATTTTATAACTACTATTTAGCAAGCTAATCGGCCTAAAGTCTGAAATACATTTTGTCTTATCCTTCTTAGGGGCTAAAGTTATAAAGGTCTGATTAATACCTTTTAGAATGCTTGCCTCCATAGACTCATGGAGGTGACTAAAAATGACAAACAAATCTAACTTAATCTCCTCCCAAAAGTATTAAAAGAAGCAAACGAGGAAGCCATCAGGCCTTAGGGATTTCTCCCTTAGAAGACCAAAAATGCTGACTTTAATTTCCTCTTCAATGAACGTTTCTTCCAAAAGATTAGGGTTTGAAATCTTAAAAGGACAAAGTAGATCCCAATTTAGGTTCCCAGAAGGCCTGTGAAGTTTATTAAAGAGAAGGTAAAAGTGGTTCTATATTTCAATATAGATTTGTTGAGGGGAGTCCATCGTCACCCCATTAATAAGTAAGGATGAAATGGTATTTATTCTTCTTCTATCATTAACTACTTTGTGGGAAAAAGTTGTGTTAAGATCTCCCTCCCTAAGCCATTGGACTCTAAATCTTTGTTTCCAATATATTTCTTGTTCTAACAGCATATTGTAGTTCTTTTTAAGAGCTTGCCTTTTCGTCCACATATGCTGGGTAATGGAACCAGATTCAAAAAGCCTATCAGTTTCCAAGATTGTAGACTCAATATCTAATAGTTTGGAATTCCTCTCCACCCTTTTAGAGGGAATCCACTTAATGTTAATCTTCAAAGTTTTAAGCTTATGTGCAAGCCTATCAATTGAGTTGAAAGTAGAAGAAAAGGAATTCAGACAATTTGATGTGAATTCATGAAAACCTTCTAGCAGGGTCTAGGATTTATAAAACTTAAATGGGAATGGTCCCCACCCAAGAGGGTAAGTATCTAAGCAAATTAGTACATGATTTGAGATAGTCTGAGCCTTGGCTGTACATATAGCTTTAGGAAAATTTGCCTTCGACTCGGTGGATACAAGAAATTGGTCTAATTTGACCATAATGGGGTTATCTTGGAAGTTAGACCATTATATATACAATTATTAGGAGTATAGTCTAATAAACAGGCATAGGCTATAAAATTGTTGAAATTAG
Source organism: Posidonia australis (assembly GCA_024699735.1). NCBI lineage: Eukaryota > Viridiplantae > Streptophyta > Magnoliopsida > Alismatales > Posidoniaceae > Posidonia > Posidonia australis. Next base: position 21,487 of record JAMKQA010001227.1, read on the forward strand.
ACATAATAGGGGTAACTACTGAATTATAAGAATGTTCATGAGAAAATCTGGTGAAGTTAAAATCACCACCAATTACCAAACAACTACCCACAATGGATTGGAGCCCTCCAAGTTCATTTAGAAAAAGTAGCTTAAGATCAGAAGTGCATGGCCCATAGACACCTATAAGCGACCAACCAAAAGAGTCATTTAAATTTCTAAACTAAATGGAAAGACTAAAATTAGAGGAAATACTTGTAGTTCTTTGAAGGAGATTAGTATTCCACCCAATGAGACTACCCCCAAAAGCCCCTTGTGAGGGTAACATCTCCTAACAATGTAATCTCCCACTACCTAATGCATGCAACATAGCAGGGAAAAGATTACCCACTTTGGTTTCAGAAAGAATCAAAACATCACATTTCATATTACGAACAATTTTTCTAACTGCTACGCTTTCCACTACTACCCAACCCCCTCACATTCCACAATAGGAAAATCATAATGAATTACTATTTAAAAAATCAGAGCATTCAAGCTCTCTATACAACTAGAAATACTATCTAAGTTGGCTAGGGGCAGCAAATATTGAGTGTGAATTTGATCTAAAAAGGATTTGGCATCTAGATCAGAGCCCAATGAGATACCAATCTTTGCACCAAATTTTCTAAAATCTGAGTAGGAGTTCCAGGAAAAATACTATTGTTTAAGTCAGAAATCTCAGATGGTAGATCTAAATCCCGATTCCTAGGGGAATGTGAAGATATAGAAGAACTTCTGAAGAATCCACTGAATTAGAATCATAACAAGGAAATAAACTTCGTGACAACTTATAATTAAATGTAGTACCTGTGATC
>JAMKQA010001228.1:0-28048 GCA_024699735.1 Posidonia australis
CGAAACAAGGATTATTTTCCCCTTTTTGATTTTCTCGGATTTCCGCTGTTTTGCGAGACGCTTTCTGAGAATTTCCCAATTTTCACGGTTTTCCTCATTGCCCAAGGGCGTATAGTAAAGCAGCATTAACAATGCCTACATTTGACCCTCGGATTAACTTTTTCCTTTGGTTTCATTTCTCATTGACTTGGCATGTTTTCAGTCGCATTTTCATGCATGAGCATGTAGAATAAGCAAGCGTACATTCATCAAACCATAGACAGTAGGAAACCTAGAAAGATCGAGTTTTCTCGGGCGCATGGGGGTGCCTAACCCCTTCCCCATGCGTAACTAGAATCCTTACCCTTTCTCTGTCCTGCATTCATCCAACATTGTCCATTAGGCACGGATCACACATGCATTCTGCATTTTGTTTTCTTTCGTGATTTTCTTGTGTTTGTTTTGGTTTTCCTCGTCTTTCCATTAAAAGACTTGGTGGCGACTCCTTTCCTTATCCTTTTGTTTTCCCTTTGGTGTTTTCGAGTCTTGTCTCTTCCTTCGGATTCACCATTTTCATCATGACTGTATCGGACCTCCCAGTGTGTTTCCGCACACCGGAGTAAGGTTTGGTGAACCGCGCCCAAGGGTTCCACCGGCATGGTCACAGGATCCATCCATCAGGATCGGAATTAAAAGGCGAGGGAGGTTGCACTGTGATTCGTCCTGATGGATCGAACCGCGGATGGGACCATCTAGACTCTGAGCCGTAATCAAGAAAAATGAGATGGAAAAGGGAGGCCTTGAATCCATCCTTCAGGATCGAAATTCAAAGGTGAGGGAGGTGGCACCGAGATTCGTCCTGACGGATCGAACCACAGATGGGACCATCTAGACTCCGAGCAGTAGTCTAGAAAATTGAGATGGAAAAAAGCGGCCTTGAATCCATCCATCTGGATCGGAATTCATAGGCGAGGGAGGTGGCACTTATATTCATCCTGACGGATAGAACCGCGGATGGGACCATAAGACTCTGGGCGGTAGTCTAGAAAAATTGAGATGGAAAAGGGAGGCCTTGAATCTGTCCATCAGGATCGGAATTCAAAGGCGAGGGAGGTGGCACCGATATTCGTCCTGACGGATCGAACCGCGGATGGGACCATAAGACTCCGGGTGGTAGTCTAGAAAAATTAAGAAGGAAAAGGGAGGCCTTGAATCCGTCTGTTAGGATCGGAAATCAAAGGCGAGGTAGGTGGCACCAAGATTCGTCCGGACGGATTGAACTACGGATGGGACCATCTAGACTCTGGACGGTAGTCTAGAAAAAATGAGATGGAAAAGGAAGGCCATGAATTCGACCATCAGTATCAGAATTCAAAGGCTAGGGTGGTGGCACCGTGATTAGTCCTGACGGATCGAACCACAGATGGGACCATCTAGACTCCGAGCGGTAGTCTAGAAGAAATGAGATGGAAATGGGTGGCCTTGAATCCGTCCATCAGGATCAGAATTCAAAGGCGAGGGTGGTGGCATAGGGATTCGTCCTAACGCATCGAGCCGTGGATGGCACCATATAGACTCTGGGCGGTTGTCTAGAAAAAATGAGATGGAAAAGGGAGACCTTTAATCCATCCATCAGGATCGGAATTCATAGGCGAGGGAGGTGGCACCGAGATTCGTCCTAACGGATCGAACCGCAGATGGGACCATCTAGACTACGGGCGGTAGACTAGAAAAATGAGATGGAAAAGGGAGTCCTTGAATCCATCCATCAGGATCGGAATTCTAAGGTGAGGGATGTGGCACAGGGATTCGTCTTGACTGATCAAACCGTAGATGGGATTTTCTAGACTCCTGGCAGTAGCCTAGAAAAATGAGATGGAAAAGGAAGGCCTTGATTCTATCCATTGGGATCGCATTTGAAAGGCGAGGGAGGTGGCATCGAGATTCGTCTTGACGGATCGAACCACGGACTGGGCCATCTAGACTCCGGGCGGTAGTCTAGAAAAATGAGATGAAAAAGGGAGGCCTTGAATCCGTCCATCAGCATCGTAATTCAAAGGCGACGGAAGTGACACCGAGATTCATCCTGACCGATCATACCGCAGATGGGACCATCTTGACTCTTGGCAGTAGTCTAGGAAAATGAGATGGAAAAGGGAGGCCTTGAATCCGTCCATCAGGATCAGAATTCAAAGGCGAGGGAGGTGGCATCGAGATTCGTCCTGACGGATCAAACTGTGGATGGGACCATTTAGACTCCAGGCAGCAGTCAGAAAATTGAGATGAGAAATGGTGGCCTTGAATCCGTCCATCAGGATTGGAATTCAAAGGAGAGGGAGGTGGCTCCGAGATTCGTCCTAATGGATCGAAGTGCGGTTGAGGCCATCTTGACTCCTGGCGGTGGTCTAGGGAAATGAGATGGAAAAGGGAGGCCTTGAATTCGTCCATCAGGATAGGAATTCAAAGGCAAGGGAGGTGGCACCGAGATTCGTCTTGACAGATAGAGCAACGGATGGGCCCATCTTGACTCTGGGCGGTAGTCAAGAAAAAATGAGATGGAAAATGGAGGCCTTGAATCCGTCCATCAGGATCGGAATACAAAGGCGAGGGAGGTGGCGCCAAGATTCGTCCTGACAGATCGAACCGCAGATGGGACTATCTAGACTCCAGACGGTAATCTACGAAAATGAGATGGAAAAGGGAGGCCTTGAATCCGTCCATCATGATCGGAATTCAAAGGCAAGGGGGCGGCACCGAGATTCGTCCTGACAGATCGAACCGTGGATGGGACCATCTAGACTCTGGGCGGTAGTCTAGAAAAATGAGATGGAAATGGGAGGCCTTGAATCCGTCCATTAGGATAGGAATTCAAAGGTGAGGGAGGTGGCATCGAGATTCGTCCTAACGGATCGAACTGCGGATGGGACCATCTAGACTCCGGGCAATAGTCTAGAAAAATGAGATGAGAAATAGTGGCCTTGAATACGTCCATCAAGATTGGAATTCAAAGGAGAGGGAGGTGGCACCGAGATTCGTCCTAACGGATCGAAGTGCGGATGAGACCATCTTTACTCCTGGCTATAGTCTAGGGTAATGAGATGGAAAAGGGCGGCCTTGAATTTGTCCATCAGGATCGGAATTCAAAGGTGAGGGAGGTGGCACCGAGATTCGTCCTAACAGATAGAGCAGCGGATGGGCCCATCTTGACTCTGGGTGGTAGTCAAGAAAAAATGAGATGGAAAAAGGAGGCCATGAATCAATCCATCAGGGTGGGAATACAAAGGCGAGGGAGTTGGCACCGAGAGTCATCCTGACGGATCTAACCGCGGATGTGACCATCCATACTCCAAGCGATAGTCTAGAAAAATGAGTTGGTAATGGGAGCCCTTGAATCCGTCCATCTGGATCGGAATTCAAAGGCGAGGGAGGTGGCATCGAGACTCGTCCTGATGGATCGAACCACGGATGGGACCATCAAGACTCTAGACCGTAATCTAGAAAAATGTGATGGAAAACGGTGGCCTTGAATCCATCCTTCTGGATTGAAATTCAAAGGTGAGGGAGATGGCACCGAGATTCCTCCTGACGGATCGAACCGTGGATGGGACCATCTAGACTCCGAGCAGTAGTCTAGAAAAATGAGATGGAAAAGGGAGGCCTTGAATCCATCCATTAGGATCGGAATTCAAAGGCGAGGGAGGTGGCACTGATATTCGTCCTGACGGATCAAACCGCGGATGGGACCATAAGACTCCGAGTGGTAGTCTAGAAAAAATGAGATGGAAAAGGGAGGCCTTGAATCCGTCCATCAGGATCGGAAATCAAAGGCGAGGTAGGTGGCACCAAGATTCGTCCGAAAGAAAGGAACTGCGGATGGGACCAACTAGACTCCAGACGGAAGTCTAGAAAAATTGAGATGGAAAAGAAAGGCCATGAATTTGACCATCAGGATCGGAATTCAACGGCTAGGGAGGTGGCATCGAGATTAGTCCTGATGGATCGAACCACGGATGGGACCATCCAGACTCCGAGCAGTATTCTAGTAAAAATGAGATGGAAAAGGGAGGCCTTGAATCCATCCATCACGATTGGAATTCAAAGCCAAGTTAGGTGGCATAGAGATTCGTCCTAACGCATCGAGCTACGGATGGGACCATCTAGACTCCAGGCGGTTGTCTAGAAAAAATGAGATAGATAAGGGAGGCCTTGAATCCATCCATCAGGATAGGAATTCATAGGCGAGGGAGGTGGCACCGAGATTCGTCCCAACGGATCGAGGAGCGGATGGGCCCATCTAGACTCCAGGCGGTAGTCTAGAAAAAATGAGATGGAAAAGGGAGGCCTTGAATCTGTCCATCAGGATCGAAAATCAAAGGCAAAGGAGGTGGCACCGAAATTCATCCTAACGGATCGAACCGCGAATGGGACCATCTAGACTACGGATGGTACACTAGAAAACTGAGATGGGAAAGGGATGCCTTGAATCCATCCATCAGGATCGGAATTCAAAGGCGTGGGTGGTGGCACCGAGATTCGTCATGATGGGTCGAACTGCGGATTGGACCATCTAGACTCTGGGCGGTAGTCTAGAAAAATGAGATGGACAAGGGAGGCCATGAATCCGTCCATCAGGATCAGAATTCAAAGGCGAGGGTGGTGGCACCGAGGTTCTTCCTGATGGATCGAACCGTGGATGGGACCATCTTGACACCGGGCGGTAGTCTAGAAGAAATGAGATGGAAAAGGGAGGCCATGAATCCGTCCAACAGGATCGGAATTCAAAGGCGAGGGACCAAGATTCGTCCTGACGGATCGAACCACGGATGGGACCATCTAGACTCTGGGTGGTAGTCTAGAAAAATGAGATGGAAATGGGAGGCCTTGGATCAATCCTTCAGGATCGGAATTCAAAGGCGGGATAGGTGGCAAGAGATTCAACCTAACGGATCGAACCGCAGATGGGCCATCTTAGCTCTGGGCAGTAGTCTAGAAAAATGAGATGGAAAAGGGAAGCCTTAAATCCATTCATTAGGATCGAAATTGAAAGACGTGGTAGATAGCACCGAGATTTGTCCTAACAGATCGAACCGCGGATGGGATAATCTTGACTCTGCATGGTAGTCTAGAAAAATGAGATGGAAAAGGGAGGCCTCGAATACGTACATCCGGATCGGAATTCAATGGCGAGGGAGGTGGCACCGAGATTCGTCCTGACAAATCGAACTGCAGATGGGACAATCTGGACTCTGGGTGGTAGTCTAGAAAAACGAGATGAAAATGGGAGTCCTTGAATCTATCCATCAGGATCAGAATTCAAAGGCGAGGGAGGTTGCACCGAGATTTGTCCAGATGGATCGAACCGCTGATGGGACCATCTAGACACTTGGCCGTAATCTAGAAAAATGAGATGGAAAAGGGAGGGCTTTAATTCATCCATCAAGATCGGAATTCAAAGGCAAGGGGTTGCCACCGAAATTTGTCCTGACAGATCGAACCGCGAATGGGAGCATCTCGACTCTGGGCAGTAGTCTAGAAAAATGAGATGGGAAAGGGAGGCCTTGAATCTGTCCATCAGGATCGAAATTCAAAGGCATGGGAGGTGGCACTAAGATTCGTCCTGACGGATCGAACAACAGATGGGACCATCTAGACTCCTAGCAGTAGTCAAGAAAAATGATATGGAAAATGGAGGCCATGAATCCATTCATCAGCATTGGAATTTGAAGGCGAGGTAGGTAGTACCAAGATTTGTCCAGTTGAATCGAACCGCGGATGGGACCATCTAGACTGCATATGGTAGTCTAAAAAAATGAAATGGAAATGGGAGGCCTTCAATCCATCCATCAGGTTCGGAATTGAAAGGCGAAGGAGGTGGCACCGAGATTCGTCCTGACGGATCGAACCGCAGATGGAACCATCTAGACTCTGGGCGGTAGTCTAGAAAAATGAGGTGGAAAAGGGAGGCCTTGATTCTGTCCATTAGGATCAGAATTCAAAGGTGAGGGAGGTGGCACCGAGATTCGTCCCGACGGATAGTACAGCGGATGGGACCATCTTGACGCCGAGCAATAGTCTACAAAATGAGATGGAAAATGGAGGCCTTGAATCCATCCATCAGGATCGGAATTCAAAGGCGAGGGAGGTGGAACCGAGATTCGTCCTTACAGATCGAGCCATGGATGGGACCATCTAGACTCTGCGCAGTAATCAAGAAAAATGAGATGGAAAAGGGAGGCCTTGAATCCATCCATAAGGATAGGAATTCAAAGGCAAGGGGGTGGCACTAAGATTCATCCTGACGGATCGAACAGCGGGTGGGACCATCAAGACACTAAGCGGTAGTCTAGAAAAATGAGATGGAAAAGGGAGGCCTTGATTCCGTCCATCAGGATCCGAATTCAAAGAAGAGGGAGGTGGCACCGAGATTCGTCCTGATAGATCAAACCGCGGATGGGACCTTCAAGACTTCAGGTGGTAGTCTAGAAAAATGAGATGGAGAAGGGAGGCCTTGAATCCGTCCAACAGGATCAAAATTCAAAGGCGAGGGAGGTGGAACCGAGATTCTTCCTAACGGATCGAGCCACGGATGGGACCATCTAGACTCCGGGCGGTAGTCTAGAAAAAATGTGATGGAAAAGGGAGGCCTTGAATCCGTCCATCTGGATCGGAATTCAAAGGCAAGGGAGGTGGCACAGAGATTCATCCTAACGCATCGAGCAGCGGATAGGACCATCTAGACTCCAGGAGGTTGTCTAGAAAAAATGAGATGGAAAAGGGAGGCCTTGAATCCATCCATCAGTCGGAATTCAAAAGCGAGGGAGGTGGCACCGAGATTCGTCCTGACGGATCGAACCGCGGATGGGACCATCTAGACTCTAGGCGATAGTCTAGAAAAATGAGATGGAAAAGGGAGGCCTTGAATCTGTCCATCAGGATTGGTATTCAAAGGCAGGGGAGGTGGCACTGAGATTCGACCTGACAGATAGTACCGTTGATGGGACCATCTAGACTCCGGGCGGTAGTCTAGAAAAATGAGATGGAAAAGGGAGGCCTTGAATCCGTCCATCAGGATCAGAATTAAAAGGCGAGGGAAGTGGCACAGAGATTCGTACTGACTGATCAAACCGCAAATGGGACATTCTAGACTCCAAGCAGTAATCTAGAAAAATGAGATGGAAATGGGAGGCCTTGAATCCGTCCATCGGGATCGGAATTCAAAGGCGAGGGAGGTGGCACCAAGATTCGTCCTGACAGATCAAATTGCGGATGGGACCATCTATACTCCGGGCGGTAGTCTAGAAAAATGAGATGATAAATGGTCGTCATGAATCCATCCATCGGGATTGGAATTCAAAGGCGAGGGAGGTGGCACCGTGATTCATCCAGATGGATCGAACCACGAATGGGACCATCTAGACTTCGGGCGGTAGTCTTAAGAAATGAGATGGAAAAAGGAGCCTTGAATCCATCCATCAGGATCAAAATTCAAAGGCGAGGGAGGTGGCACCGAGATTCGTCCTGACGGATCGAACCACGGATGGAACCTTCTCGACTCTAGGCGGTAGTCTAGAAAATTAAGATGGAAAATGGAGGCCTTGAATCCGTCCATCAGGATCAAATATCAAAGGCGAGGGAGGTGGCACCGAGATTCGTCCTAACGGATCAAACAGTGGATGGGACCATCTAGTCTATTGGCGGTAGTCAAGAAAAATGTGATGGAAAATGGAGGCCATGAATCCATTCATCAGGATCGGAATTCAAAGGCAAGGTAGGTAGCACCGAGATTGTCCTGACGGATCGAACCGCGGATGGGACCATCTAGACTCCAAGAGATAGTCTAGAAAAATGTGATGGAAAAGGGAGGCCTTGAATCCGTCCATCCGGATCGGAATTCAAAGGTGAGGTAGGTAGCACTAAGATTTGTCCTATCGAATCGTACCGTGGATTGGACCATCTCGACTGCAGGCGGTAGTCTAGAAAAATGAGATGGAAAAGGGAGGCCTTGAATCCGTCCATTAGGTTCGAAATTCGAAGACGATGGAGGAGGCACCAAGATTCGTCCCGACGGATCGAACCGCAGATGGAACCATCTAGATTCTTGGCGGTAGTCTAGAAAAATGAGATGGAAAAGGGAGGCCGTGATTTCGTCCATCAAGATTGAAATTCAAAGTCGAGGGAGGTGGCACCGAGATTCGTCCTGACAAATCAAACCGCAGATGGGACCTTCTAGACTTCGGGTGGTAGTCTAGAAAAATGAGATGGAAAAGGGAGGCCATGAATCCGTCCATCACGATCAGAATTCAAAGGTGAGGCAGGTGGAATCGAAATTCGACCTGACGAATCGAGCCACGGATGAGACCATCTAGACTCCAAGCGGTAGTCTAGAAAAAATGAGATGGAAAAGGGAGTCATTGAATCCGTCCATCTGGATCGGAATTCAAAGGCGAGGGTGGTGGCACCGAGATTCATCCTAACGGATCGCACCACGGATGGAAGCATCTAGACTCTGGGCGGTTGTCTAAAAATATGAGATGGAAAAGGGAGGCCTTGAATCCATCCATCAAGATCGGAATTCAAAAACAAGGGTGGTGGCACCAAGTTTCGTCCTGACGGATCGAACCGCAAATGGGACCATCTTGACTCCGAACGGTAATATAGAAAAAATGAGATGGAAAAGGGATGCCTTGAATCCGTCCATCAGGATCGGTAATCAAAGGCGGGGGAGGTGGCACTGAGATTCAACTAGACAGATCGTACCGTAGATGGGACCATCTAGACTCTGGGCGATAGTCAAGATAAATGAGATGGAAAAGGGAGGCCTAGAATCTGTCCATCATGATCGGAATTCAAAGGTGAGAGAAGTGGCACAGAGATTCGTCCTGACTGATCAAACAGCAGATGGGACCTTCTAGACTCCTAGAGGTAGTCTAGAAAAATGAGTTGGAAAAGGGAGGCCTTGAATCCGTCCATCGGGATCGGAATTCAAAGGCGAGGGAGGTGGCACCGAGATTCGTCTTGATGGATCAAACCGTGGATGGAACCATCTAGACTCTAGGCGGTAGTCAAGAAAAATGAGATGGAAAATGGAGGTCTAGAATCCGTTCATCAGGATCAGATTTCAAAGGCGAGTGAGGTAGCACTGAGAATTGTCCTGACAGATCAAACCGCGGATCGGGACCATCTAGACTCCAGGCGATAGTCTAGAAAAATGAGATGGAAAAGGGAGGCCTTGAATCCGTCCATACGGATCGGAATTCAAAGGCAAAGGAGGTCGCATCGAGATTCCTCTTGACTGATCGCACCGTAGATTGGACCATCTAGACTCCGGGCAGTAGTCTTGAAAAATGAGATGGAACAAGGAGGCCTTGAATCCGTCGATCAGGATCAGAATACAAAGGCGAGGGAGTTGGCACCAAGATCCATCTTGACGGTTCGAAACCCAGATGGGACCATCTAGACTTTGGGCAGTATTCTTGAAAATATGAGATGGAAAAGGGAGGCCTTGAATCCATATATTTGGATTGGAATACAAAAGCGAGGGAGTTGGCACAGAGATTCGTCCTGACGTATCGAACTGCGGATGGGACCATCTAGACTACGGGCAGTAATCTAGAAAAATGAGATGGAAAATGGAGGCATTGAATCCGTCCATCAGGATCGAAATTCAAAGGCGAGGGGGTGGCACTGAGATTCGTCCTGACAGATCGAACAACGGATGGGACCATCTAGACTCTGGGTGGTAGCCTAGATAAAATGAGATGGAAAAGGGACGCCTTGAATCCATCCATCAGGATCGGAATTCAAAGGCGAGAGAAGTGGCACAGAGATTCGTCCTGACTGATCAAACAGCAGATGGGACCTTCTAGACTCCTGGCAGTAGTCTAGAAAAATGAGTTGGAAAAGGAAGGCCTTGAATCCGTCCATCGGGATCGGAATTCAAAGGCGATGGAGGTGGCACCGAGATTCGTCCTGATGGATCGAACAGTGGATGGAACCATCTAGACTCCAGGCGGTAGTCAAGAAAAATGAGATGGAAAATAGAGGTCTAAAATCCATTCATCAGGATCGAATTTCAAAGGCGAGGTAGGTAGCACTGAGAATTGTCCTAACAGATCAAACCGCGGATGGGACCATCTAGACTCCAGGCGATAGTCTAGAAAAATGAGATGGAAAAGGGAGGCCTTGAATCCGTCCATACGGATCGGAATTCAAAGGCAAAGGAGGTCGCACCAAGATTCCTCTTGACGGATCACACCGTAGATTAGACCATCTAGACTCCGGGCGGTAGTCATGAAAAATGAGATGGAACAAGGAGGCCTTGAATCCGTCCATCAGGATCAGAATTCAAAGGCGAGGGAGTTGGCACCGAGATTCATCCAAACGGTTCGAAACCCGGATGGGACCATCTAGACTTTGGGCAGTAGTCTTGAAAAAATGAGATGGAAAAGGGAGGCCTTGAATCCATATATTTGGATCGGAATACAAAGGCGAGGGAGTTAGCACAGAGATTCGTCCTGACGGATCGAACTGCGGATGGGACCATCAAGACTCTAGGCAGTAATCTAGAAAAATGAGATGGAAAATGGAGGCCTTGAATCCGTCCATCAGGATCGGAATTCAAAGGCGAGGGAGTGGCACTGAGATTCGTCCTGACGGATTGAACAGCAGATGGGACCATCAAGACTCTGGGTGGTAGTCTAGATAAAATGAGATGGAAAAGGGAGGCCATGAATCCGTCCATCAGGATCGGAATTCAAAGGCGAGGGAGGTGGCACTGAGATTCGTCTTGACGGATCTCACCACAGATGGAACCATCTAGACTCCGGGCGGTAGTCTTGAAAACTGCGATGGAACAAGGAGGCCTTGAATCCGTCCATCAGGATCAGAATTCAAAGGCGAGGGAGTTGGCACCGAGATTCATCCTGACGGTTCGAAACCCCGATGGGACCATCTAGACTTTGGGCGTTAGTCTTGAAAAAATGAGATGGAAAAGGGAGGCCTTGAATCCATATATTTGGATCGGAATACAAAGGCGAGGGAGTTGGCATAGAGATTCATCCTGACGGATCGAACTGCGGATGGGACCATTTTGACTCTGGGGAGTAATCTAGAAAAAATGAGATAGAAACGGGCGGCCATGAATCCGTCCATTAGGATCGGTTTTCAATGGCGGGGAGATTCGACACGACGGATCGTACCGTGGATTGAACCATATAGACTCTAGGCGGTAGTCTAGAAAAATGAGATGGAAAAGGGAGGCCATGAATCTGTCCATCTGGATCAGAATTCAAAGGCATGGGAAGTGGCACAGAGATTCGTCTAGACCGATCAAAACGCAGATGGGACCTTCTAGACTCCTACCGGTAGTCTAGAAAATTGAGAAGGAAAAGGGTGGCCTTGAGTCCGTCCATCGGGATCGGAATTCAAAGGCAAGGTTGGTGGCACCGAGATTCAACCTGACGGATCGAACCGCAGATGGAACCATCTAGACTTTGGGCTGTTGTCTAGAAAAATGAGTTGGAAAAGGGAGGCCTCGAATCCGTCCATTAAGATCGGAATTCAAAGGCGAGGGAGGTGGCACCGAGATTCGTCCTGACGAATCGAACCCCTAATGGGACCATCTAGACTCTGGGCGGTAGTCTTGAAAAAATGAGATGGAAAAGGGAGGCCTTGAATCCATCTATTTGGATCGGAATACAAAGGCGAGGGAGTTGGAACAGAGATTCGTCCTGACGGATCGAACTGCGGATGGGATCAACTAGACTCTGGGCGGTAGTCTAGAGAAAATGAGATGGCGAAGGAAGACCTTGAATTCGTCCATCAGGATCAGAATTCAAAGACGAGAGGGATGGTACCGAGATTCGTCCTGACGGATGGAACTTCTGATGGGACCATCTAGCCTCCTAGCGGTAGTCTAGAAAAATGAGATGGAAATGGGAGGCCTTGAATCCGTCCATCAAGATCAGAAATCAAAGGTGGGGGAGGTGGCACTGAGATTCGACCTGACGGATCGAATCGCTGATGGGACCATCATGACTCTAGGCGGTAGTCTAGAAAAACGAGATGGAAAAGGGAGGCCTTGAATCCATTCATCAAGATTGGAATTGAAAGACGTGGTAGGTAGCACCAAGATTTGTCCTAACAGATCGAACCGTGAATGGGACAATCATGACTCTGCGCGGTAGTCAAGAAAAATGAGATGGAAAATGGAGGCCTCGAATACATACATCCGGATCAGAATTTATATGCGAGGGCGGTTGCACCGAGATTCGTCCTGATAAATCTAACCGCGGATGGGACCATCTAGACTACGGGTTGTACTCTAGAAAAAAAGAAATGCAAATGCAAGGCTTCGAATACATACATCCGGATCGGAACTCAAAGGCGAGGGAGGTGGCACCGAGATTCGTCCTGACGGATCGAACCACGGATGGGACCATCTAGACTTCGGGTGGTAATCTAGAAAAATGAGATGGAAAAGGGAGGCCTTCAATCCATCCATCAGGATCAGAATTCAAAAGCGAGGGGGTGGCACGGAGATTCGTCCTGACGGATCGAACATCAGATGGGACCATCTAGACTCCAGGTGGTAGTCTAGAAAAAATGAGATGGAAAAGGGAGGCCTTGAATCCGTCCATCAAGATCGGAATTCAAAGGCGAGGGAGGTGGCACCGAGATTCGTCTTGACAAATCACACCATGGATGGAACCATCTAGACTCCAGGCGGTAGTCTAGAAAAATGAGATGGAAAAGGGAGGGCTTGAATCCGTCCATCAAGATCGGAATTCAAAGGCGAGGGAGGCGGCATCGAGATTTGTCTTGACAAATCACACCAAGGATGGAACCATCTAAACTCCAAGCGGTAGTCTAGGAAAATGAGATGGAAAAGGGAGGCCTTGAATCCATCCATCAGGATCGGAATTCAAAGGCGAGGGTGGTGGCACTGAGATTTGTCCTGACGATTCGAACCACAGATGGGACAATCTAGACTCCGAGCGGCAATCTAGAAAAAATGAGATGGAAAAGGGAGGCCTTGAATCCGTCCGTCAGGATCGGTTTGCAATGGTGGGGTAGGTGGCACTGAGATTCGACCCGATGGATCGTACCTGGATTGGACCATCTAGACTCCGGGCGGTAGTCTTGAAAAATGAGATGGAAAAGGGAGGCCTTGAATCTGTCCATCTAGATCGGAATTCAAAGGCGTGGGAAGTGGCACAGAGATTCGTCCAGACCGATCAAAACGCAAATGGGACCTTCTAGACTCCTGGCGGTTGTCTAGAAAATTGAGAAGGAAATGGGTGGCCTTGAGTCCGTCCATCGGGATTGGAATTCAATGACATGGTAGGTAGCACCGAGATTCGACCTAACAGATCGAACCGTTGATGGGACAATCTTGACTCTGGGCGGTAGTCTAGAAAAATGAGATCGAAAAGGGAGGCCTCGAATACATACATCCAGATCGGAATATGAAGGCAAGGGAGGTGGCTCCGAGATTCGTCCTGACAAATCTAACCACGGATGGGACCATCTAGACTCCGGGTCGTAGTCTAGAAAAAATGAGATGGAAATGGGAGGCATCGAATACGTACATCCGGATCGGAACTCAAAGGCGAGGGAGGTGGCACCGAGATTTGTCCTGACGGAAACTGCGGATGGGACCATCTAGACTCCTGGCAGTAGTCATGAAAATTGAGATGGAAAAGGGAGGCCTTCAATCCATCCATTAGGAACGGAATTCAAAGGCGAGGGTGGTGGCACTGAGATTTTTCCAGACGGATCGAACCGCATATGGGACCATCTTGACTCCGGGCAACAATCTAGAAAAAATGAGATGGAAAAGGGAGGCCTTGAATCCGTCCATCAGGATCGCTTTTCAATGGCGGGGGAGGTGGCACTGAGATTCAACACGACGAATCGTACCGTGGATTGAACCATATAGACGCCGGGCGGTAGTCTAGAAAAATGAGATGGAAAAGGGAGGCCTTGAATCTGTCCATCTGGATCGGAATTCAAAGCCATGGGAAATGGCACAGATATTCGTCCAGACCGATCAAAATGCAGATGGGACCATTCAGGCTCCTGGTGGTAGTCTAGAAAATTGAGAAGGAAAAGGGTGGCCTTGCGTCCGTCCATCGAGATCGGAATTCAAAGGCGAGGGAGGTGGCACCGAGATTCAACCTGACGGATCAATCTGCGGATGGAACCATCTAGACTTCGGACAGTTGTCTAGAAAAATGAGTTGTCAAAGGGAGGCCTTGAATCCATCCATCAAGATCGGAATTCAAAGGCGAGGGAGGTGGCACCGAGATTCGTCTTGACGGATCGAACCCCGGATGGGACCATCTAGACTCTGGGCGGTAGTCTTGAAAAAATGAGATGGAAAAGGGAGGCCTTGAATCCATCTATTTGGATCGGAATACAAAGGCGAGGGAGTTGGAACAGAGATTCATCCTGACGGATCGAACTGCGGATGGGATCATCTAGACTCCGGGCGGTAGTCTAGAGAAAATGAGATGGCAAAGGAAGACCTTGAATTCGTCCATCAGGATCAGAATTCAAAGACAAGAGGGAAGGCACCGAGATTCGTCCTGACGGATGGAACTTCTGATGGGACCATCTAGCCTCCCGGCGGTAGTCTAGAAAAATGAGATGGAAATGGGAGGCCTTGAATCCGTCCATCAAGATCGGAAATGAAAGGCTGGGGAGGTGGCACTGAGATTCGACCTGACGGATCGAACCACAGATCGGACCATCATGACTCTGGGCGGAAGTCTAGAAAAACAAGATGGAAAAGAGAGGCCTTGAATCCATTCATCAGGATCGGAATTGAAAGACTTGGTAGGTAGCACCGAGATTTTTCCTAACATATCGAACCACGGATGGGACAATCTTGACTCCGCGCGGTAGTCAAGAAAAATGAGATGGAAAATGGAGGCCTCGAATACATACATCCGGATCGAAATTTAAATGTGAGGGAGGTAGCACCGAGATTCGTGCTGACAAATCTAACTGCGGATGGGACCATTTAGACTATGGGTCGGACTCTAGAAAAAAAGAGATGGAAAAGCGAGGCCTTGAATACATATATTTGGATCGGAACTCAAAGGCGAGGGAGGTGGCACCGAGATTCGTCCTGACGGATCGAACCACAGATGGGACCATCTAGACTCCGAGTGGTAATCTAGAAAAATGAGATGGAAAAGGGAGGCCTTGAATCCATCCATCAAGATCGGAATTCAAAGGCGTGGGGGTGGCACTGAGACTCGTCCTAACGGATCGAGCAATGGATGGGACCATCTAGACTCCAGGCGGTAGTCTAGAAAAAATGAGGTGGAAAAGGGAGGCCTTGAATCCGTCCATTAGGATCGGAATTCAAAGGCGAGGGAGGTGGCACCGAGATTCGTCTTGACGAATCACACCAAAGATGGAACCATCTAGACTCTGGGCAGTAGTATAGAAAAATGAGATGGAAATGGGAGGCCTTGAATCTGTCCATCTGGATCAGAATTCAAAGGCGTGGGAAGTGGCACAGAGATTCGTCCAGACCGATCAAAACGCAAATGGGACCTTCTAGACTCCTGGCGGTTGTCTAGAAAATTGAGAAGGAAATGGGTGGCCTTGAGTCCGTCCATCGGGAACGAAATTCAAAGACATGGTAGGTAGCACCGAGATTCGACCTAACAGATCGAACCGCTGATGGGACAATCTTGACTCTGGGTGGTAGTCTAGAAAAATGAGATCGAAAAGGGAGGCCTCGAATACGTACATCCAGATCGGAATTTGAAGGCAAGGGAGGTGGCTCTGAGATTCGTCCTGACAAATCTAACCGCGGATGGGACCATCTAGACTCCGAGTCGTAGTCTAGAAAAAATGAGATGGAAATGGGAGGCATCGAATACGTACATCCGGATCGGAACTCAAAGGCGAGGGAGGTGGCACCGAGATTTGTCCTGACGGAAACTGCAGATGGGACCATCTAGACTCCTGGCGGTAGTCTTGAAAATTGAGATGGAAAAGGGAGGCCTTGAATCCATCCATTAGGATCGGAATTCAAAGGCGAGGGTGGTGGCACTGTGATTTTTCCAGACGGATCGAACCGCAAATGGGACCATCTTTACTCCGGGCAACAATCTAGAAAAAATGAGATGGAAAAGGGAGGCCTTGAATCCGTCCATTAGGATCGCTTTTCAATGGCGGGGGAGGTGGCACTGAGATTCGACACGACGGATCGTACCGTGGATTGAACCATATAGACGCCGGGCGGTAGTCTAGAAAAATGAGATGGAAAAGGGAGGCCTTGAATCTGTCCATCTGGATCGGAATTCAAGGGCGTGGGAAATGGCACAGAGATTCGTCCAGACCGATCAAAACACAGATGGGACCTTTTAGGCTCCTGGCGGTAGTCTAGAAAATTGAGAAGGAAAAGGGTGGCCTTGAGTCCGTCCAACGAGATCGGAATTCAAAGGCGAGGGAGGTGGCACAGAGATTCAACTTGACGGATCAAACCACGGATGGAACCATCTAGACTTCGGACAGTTGTCTAGAAAAATGAGTTGGAAAAGGGAGGCCTTGAATCTGTCCATCAATATCGGAATTCAAAGGCGAGGGAGGTGGCACCGAGATTCGTCCTGACGGATCGAACCCTAGATGGCACCATCTAGACTCTGGGCGGTAGTCTTGAAAAAATGAGATGGAAAAGGAAGGCCTTGAATCCATCTATTTGGATCGGAATACAAAGGCGAGAGAGTTGGAACAGAGATTCGTCCTGACGGATCGAACTGCGGATGGGATCAACTAGACTCTGGGCGGTAGTCTAGAGAAAATGAGATGGCGAAGGAAGACCTTGAATTCGTCCATCAGGATCAGAATTCAAAGACGAGAGGGATGGCACCGAGATTCGTCCTGACGGATGGAACTTCTGATGGGACCATCTAGCCTCCCGACGGTAGTCTAGAAAAATGAGATGGAAATAGGAGGCCTTGAATCCGTCCATCAAGATCGGAAATGAAAGGCTGGGGAGGTGGCACTAAGATTCGACCTGACGGATCGAACCGCAGATCGGACCATCATGACTCTGGGCGGTAGTCTAGAAAAACGAGATGGAAAAGGGAGGCCTTGAATCCATTCATCAAGATCGGAATTGAAAGACGTGGTAGGTAGCTCCGAGATTTGTCCTAACATATCGAACCGTAGATGGGACAATCTTGACTCCGCGCGGTAGTCAAGAAAAATGAGATGGAAAATGGAGGCCTCGAATACATACATCCGGATCGGAATTTAAATGTGAGGGAGGTGGCACCGAGATTCGTCCTGACAAATCTAACCGCGGATGGGACCATTTAGACTACGGGTCGTACTCTAGAAAAAAAGAGATGGAAAAGCGAGGCCTTGAATACATATATCTGGATCGGAACTCAAAGGCGAGGGAGGTGGCACCGAGATTCGTCCTGACGGATCGAACCACGGATGGGACCATCTAGACTCCAGGTGGTAATCTAGAAAAATGAGATGGAAAAGGGAGGCCTTGAATACATCCATCAAGATCGGAATTCAAAGGCGTGGGGGTGGCACTGAGATTCGTCCTGACGGATCAAACAATGGATGGGACCATCTAGACTCCAGGCGGTAGTCTAGAAAAAATGAGATGGAAAAGGGAGGCCTTGAATCCGTCCATCAGGATCGGAATTCAAAGGCGAGGGAGGTGGCACGAGATTCGTCTTGACGAATCACACCAAGGATGGAACCATCTAGACTCTGGGCGGTAGTCTAGAAAAATGAGATGGAAAAGGAATGCCTTGAATCCATCCATCCGGATCGAAATTCAAAGGCGAGGGTGGTGGCACCGAGATTTGTCCTGTCGATTCAAACCACCGATGGGACAATCTTGACTCTGGGCAGCAATCTAGAAAAAATGAGATGGAAAAGGGAGGCCTTGAATCCGTCCGTCAGGATCGATTTTCAAAGGCGGGGGAGCTGGCACTGAGATTCGACCCGATGGATCGTACCGTGGATTGGACCATCTAGACTCCGAGCGGTAGTCTTGAAAAATGAGATGGAAAAGGGAGGCCTTGAAACTGTCCATTTGGATCAGAATTCAAAGTCGTGGGAAGTGGCACAGAGATTCGTCCAGACCGATCAAAAAGCAAATGGGACCTTCTAGACTCCTAGCGGTAGTCTAGAAAATTGAGGAGGAAATGGGTGGCCTTGAGTCCGTCCTTCGGGATCGGAATTCAAAGACATGGTCGGTAGCACCAAGATTCGACGTAACAGATCGAACCGCAGATGGGACAATCTTGACTTTGGGCGGTAGTCTAGAAAAATGAGATCGAAAAGGGAGGCCTCGAATACGTACATCCGGATCGGAATTTGAAGGCAAGGGAGGTGGCTCCGAGATTCATCCTAACAAATCTAACCGCGGATGGGACCATCTAGACTCCGGGTCGTAGTCTAGAAAAAATGAGATGGAAAAGGTAGGCATCGAATACGTACATCCGAATCGGAACTCAAAGGCGAGGGAGGTGGCACCGAGATTCGTCCTGACGAATCGAGGAGCAGATGGTCCCATCTAGACTCTGGGCGGTAGTCTAGGGAAATGAGATGGAAAAGGGAGGCCTTGAATCTGTCCATCAGGATCGGAATTCAAAGGCGAGGGAGGTGGCACCGAGATTCGTCCTGACATATGGAACCGTGGATAAGACAATCATGACTCCGGGCGTTAGTCTAGAGAAATGAGATGGAAAAGGGAGGCCTTGAAACTGTCCGTCAGGATCGAACATCAAAGGCGAGGGAGGTGGCACCGAGATTCGTCCTGACGAATCGAGGAGCGGATGGGCCCATCTAGACTCCGGGCGGTAGTCTAGAAAAAATGAGATGGAAAAGGGAGGCTTTGAATCCGTCCATCACGATCGGATTTCAAAGGCGAGGAAGGTGGCACCGAGATTCGTCTAGACGGATCAAACCGCGAATGGGACCATCTCGACTCTCGGGGGTAGTCTAGAAAAATAAGATGGAAAATGGAGACCTCGAATCCGTCCATCAAGATCGAATTTCAATGGCGAGGGAGGTGGAACCGAGATTCGTCCTGACGGATCGTACTGCGGATGGGACCATCTAGACTCCTGGCAGTAGTCTTGAAAAATGAGATGGAAAAAGGAGGCCTTGAATCCGTCCATCGGGATCGGAATTCAAAGGCACGGGAGGTGGCATCGAGATTCGTCCAGACGGATCGAACTGCAGATGGGACCATCTATACTCCGGGCGGTAGTCTTGAAAAAATGAGATGGAAAAGGGAGGCCTTGAATCCGTCCATCAGGAGCGGAATTCAAAGGCGTGGGACGTGGCACAAAGATTCATCCTGACGGGTCGAACCGCTGATAAAACCATCTCGACTCCGGGTGGTAGTCTAGAAAAATGTGATGTAAAATGGAGGCCTTGATTCCATTCATCAGGATCGAAATTCGAAGGCGAGGTAGGTAGCACCAAGATTTGTCCTGTCGGATCGAAATGCGGATGGGACCATCTAGACTCTAGGCGGTAGTCAAGAAAAATGAGATGGAAATGGGAGGCCTTGAATCCGTCCGTCTTGATCAGAATTCAAATGCGAAGGTGGTGGCACTGAGATTCGTCATAACGGATCGAACCGTGGTTGGAACCATCTAGACTTCGGGCGGTAGTCTAGAAAAATGAGTTGGAAAAGGGAGGCCTTGAATCCATCCATCAAGATCGGAATTCAAAGGCGAGGGAGATGGCTCCGAGATTCGTCTTGATGGATCGAACTACGGATTAGACCAACTAGACTCTGGGCGGTATTCTAGAAAAATGAGATGAGAAATAGTGGCCTTGAATTTGTCCATCAGGATTGGAATTCAAAGGCTAGGGAGGTGGCACCAAGATTCGTCCTAACTGTTCGAACCACGGATAAGACCATCAAGACTCCAAGCGGTAGTCTAGGGAAATGAGATGGAGAAGGGAGGCCTTGAATCCGTCTAGAAGATCGGAATTCATAGGCGAGGGAGGTGGCACCGAGATTCATCCTGACGAATCGAGGAGCGGATGGGCCCATCTAGACTCCAGGCTGTAGTCTTGAAAAAATGAGATGGAAAAGGGAGGCTTTGATTCTGTCCATCAAGATCGGATTTCAAAGGCGAGGGAGGTGCCACCGAGATTCGTCCAGACGGATTGAACCGCGGATGGGACCATCTTGACTCTCGAGGGTAGTCTAGAAAAATAAGATGGAAAATGGAGACCTCGAATCCGTCCATCAGGATCGGATTTCAAAGGCAAGGGAGGTGGAACCAAGATTCGTCCTGACGGATCGAACCGCGGATGGGACCATCGAGACTCCTGGCGGTAGTCTTGAAAAATGAGTTGGAAAAAGGAGGCCTTGAATCCGTCCATCGGGATCGAAATTCAAAGGCATAGGAGGTGGCATCGAGATTCGTCCTGATGGATCGAACCGCGGATGGGACCATCTAGACTCCTGCGGTAGTCTTGAAAAATGAGATGGAAAAGGGAGGCCTTGAATCCGTCCATCGGGATCGAAATTCAAAGGCACGGGAGGTGGCATCGAGATTCGTCCTGATGGATCGAACCGCGGATGGGACCATCTAAACTCCTAGCGGTAGTCTTGAAAAATGAGATGGAAAAGGGAGGCCTCAAATCCGTCCATCAGGATCGGCATTCAAAGGCGAGGGAGGTAGCATTGATATTCGACCTGACAGATCGTACCATATAGGGGACCATCTAGACTCCGCGCGATAGTCAAGAAAAATGAGATGCAAATGGGAGGCCTAGAATCCGTCCATCAGGATAGGAATTCAAAGGTGAGGGAGCTGGCACCGAGATTCGTCCTAACGGATCGAACCCCAGATGGGACCATCAAGACTCCGGGCGGTAGTCTTGAGAAAATGAGATGGAAAAGGGAGGCCTTGAATCAATCTATCTGGATCGGAATTCAAAGGCGAGGGAGGTGGCACGGAGATTCGTCCTGACGGATCGAACTGCGGATGGGACCATCTATATTCTGGGTGGTAGTCAAGAGAAAATGAGATGGAAAAGGAAGACCTCGAATTCGTCCATCAGGATCAGAATTCAAAGGCGAGAGGGATGGCACCGAGATTCGTCCTGACGGATGGAACTGCAGATGGGACCATCTTGCCTCTGGGCGGTAGTTTAGAAAAATTAGATGGAAATGGGAGGCCTTGAATCCGTCCATCAGGATCAAAAGTCAAAGGCGGGGGAGGTGGCACTGAGATTCGACCTGACAGATTGAACCACAGATGGGACCATCTTGACTCTAGGCTGTAGTCCAGAAAAATGAGTTGCAAAAGGGAGGCTAGAAAAGGGAGGCCTCCGAGATTCATCCTGACAAATCTAACCGCGAATGGGACCATCTAGACTCCAGGTCGTAGACTAGAAAAAATGAGATGGAAAAGGGAGGCCTCGAATACGTACATCCGGATCGGAACTCAAAGGTGAGGGAGGTGGCACCGAGATTCGTCCTGACTGATCGAACTGCGGATGGGACCATCTAGACTCTGGGCGATAGTCTAGAAAAATGAGATGGAAAAGGGAGGCCTTGAATCTGTCCATCGGGATCGGAATTCAAAGACGTGGTAGGTAGCACCAAGATTCGACCTAACAGATCGAACGGCGGATGGGGCAATCTTGACTCCAGGCAGTAGTCCAGAAAAATGAGATGGAAAAGGGAGGCTTCGAATACGTACATCCGGATCGGAATTTGAAGGCGAGGGAGGTGGCTCCGAGATTCGTCCTGACAAATCTAACCACGGATGGGACCATCTAGACTCCGGGTCGTAGACTAGAAAAAATGAGATGGAAAAGGGAGGCCTCGAATACGTACATCCGGATCGAAACTCAAAGGTGAGGGAGGTGGCACCGAGATTTGTCTTGACTGATAGAACTACGGATGGGACTATCTAGACTCCGGGCGATAATCTAGAAAAATGAGATGGAAAAGGGAGGCCTTGAATCCGACCATCAGGATCGGAATTCAAAGGCGAGGGGGTGGCACTGTGATTCGTCCAGACGGATCGAACAACGAATGGGACCATCTAGACTCCGGGAGGTAGTGTAGAAAAAGTGAGATGGAAAAGGGAGGCCTTGAATCCATCCATCAAGATCGGAATTCAAAGGCGAGGGAGGTGGCACGGAGATTCGTCCTGACGGATCACACCACGGATGGAACCATCTAGACTCTGGGCGGTAGTCAAGAAAAATGAGATGGAAAAGGGAGGCCTTGAATCCATCTATCAAGATCGGAATTCAAAGACGAGGATGGTGGCACCGAGATTTGTCCTAACGGATCGAACCACAGATGGGACCATTCTGACTTCGAGCGGCAATCTAGAAAAAATGAGATGGAAAAGGGAGGCCTTGAATCCGTCCATCAAGATCGGTATTCAATGGTGGGGGAGGCGGCACAGAGATTCGACCCGACGGATTGTAGCGTGGATTGGACCATCTAGACTCCAAGCGGTAGTCTAGAAAAATGAGATGGAAAAGGGAGGCCTTGTATCCGTCCATCAAGATCGGTTTTCAATGGCAGGGGAGGTGGCACTGAGATTCGACCCGACGGATTCTACCGTGGATTGGACCATGTAGACTCCGGGCGGAAGTCTAGAAAAATGAGATGGAAAAGGGAGGCCTTGAATCCGTGCATCAGGATCGGAATTCAATGGAGAGGGTGGTGGCGTCGAGATTCGTCCTGACGGATCGATCCGCAGATGGGACCATCTTGACTCCGGGCAGTAATATAGAAAAATGAGATGGAAAAGGGAGACCTTGAATCTATCTATCTGGATCAGAATTCAAAGGCAAGGGAGGTGGCACCGAGATTCTTCCTGACAGATCAAACCGCTGATGGGACCATCTAGACTCTGGGCAGGAGTCTAGAAAGATGACAAGGAAAAGGGAGGCCTTGAATCTGTCCATCAGGATCGGAATTCAAAGGCGAGGGAGGTGGCACCGAGATTTGTCTAGATGGATTGCACCACAGTTGGAACCATCTAGACTCCGGGCGGTAGTCTTGAAAAATGAGATGGAAAAGGGAGGCCTTGAATCCATCCATTAGCATCAAAATTCAAAGGCATGGGTGGTGGCACCGAGATTTGTCCTGACGGATCGAACCACAGATGGGACCATCTTGACTCCGAGCGGAAATCTCAAAAAAATGAGATGAAAAGGGAGGCCTTGAATTCGTCCATCAGGATAGGTTTTCAATGGTGGGGGAGGTGGCACTAAGATTCAACCCGACGGATCGTGCCGTGGATTGGACCATATAGACTCCGGGCGGTAGTTTAGAAAAATGAGATGGAAAAGGGTGGCCTCGAATCTGTCCATCAGGATCAGAATTCAAAGGTGTGGGAAGTGGCACAGAGATTCGTCCAGACCGATCAAAACGCAAATGGGACCCTCTAGACTCTTGGCGGTAGTCTAGAAAATTGAGATGGAGAAGGGTGGCCTTGAGTCCATCCATCGGGATCGGAATTCAAAGACGTGGTAGGTTGCACCGAGATTCGACCTAACAGATCGAACCGCGGATGGGACAATCTTGACTTTAGGCGGTAGTCTATAAAAATGAGATGGAAAAGGGAGGCCTCGAATAAGTACATCAGGATCGAAATTTGAAGGCGAGGGAGGTGGCTCTGAGATTCGTCCTGACGGATCAAACCGCGGATGGGACCATCTCAACTCCCAACGGTAGTCTAGAAAAATAAGATGGAAAATGGAGGCCTCGAATCCGTCCATTTGGATCGGATTTCAAAGGCAAGGGAGGTGGCACCGAGATTCGCCCTGACGGATCGAACCGCTGATGGCACCATCTAGACTCCTAGCTGTGGTCAAGAAAAATGACATGGAAAAGGGAGGCCTTGAATCCGTTCATCAGGATCAGAATTCAAAGGCGAGGTAGGTAGCACCGAGATTTGTCCTGTCGGATCGAACCGCAGAACAGACCATCGAGACTCTAGGCGATAGTCTAGAAAAATGAGATGGAAAACGAAGGCCTTGAATCCTTCCATTTGGATCGGAATTCAAAGGCGAAGAGGTGGCATCGAAATTCGTTCTGACGGTTCGCACCGTAGATTGGACCTTCTAGACTCCGGGCGGTAGTCTTGAAAAATGAGATGGAAAAGGGAGGCCTTGAATCCGTCTATCTGGATCAGAATTCAAAGGCAAGGGAGGTGGCACCGAGATTCGTCCTGACGGATCAAACCACTGATGGAACCATCTAGACTCCGGGCGGTAATCTAGAAAAATGAGATGGAAAAGGGAGGCCATGAATCCGTTCATCAGGATCGGAATTCAAAGGCGAGGGAGGTCGCACCGAGATTCATCCAAACGGATCGCACCACGGATGGAACCATCTAGACTCCATGCGGTAGTTTGGAAAAATGAGATGGAAAAGGGAGGCCTTGAATCCATCCATCCAGATCGGAATTCAAAGTCGAGGGAGGTGGCACCGAGATTTGTCCTGACTGATCGAACCGCAGATGGGACCATCTTGACTCTAGGCGGCATTCTAGAGAAAATGAGATGGAAAAGGGAAACCTTGAATCCATCCAACAGGATCGGTTTTCAATGGCGGGGGAGGTGGCACTGAGATTCGATCGAAAGGATTATACCCTGGATTGGACCATCTTGACTTCGGGCGGTAGTCTAGAAAAATGAGACGAAAAAGTAGGACTTGAATTTGTCCATCAGGATCAGAATTCAAAGGCATGGGAAGTGGCACAGAGATTCGTCCAGACCGATCAAAACGCAGATGGGACCTTCTAGACTCCTACCGGTAGTCTTGAAAATTGAGATGGAAAAGGGTGGCCTTGAGTCCGTCCATCGGGATCGGAATTCAAAGACGTGATAGGTAGCACCGAGATTCGACCTAACCGATCGAACGGTGGATGGACAATCTTGACTCCGGACGGTAGTCCATAAAAATGAGATGGAAAAGGAAGGCCTCAAATACGTACATCCGGATCGGAATTTGAAGGCTAGGGAGGTGGCTCCGAGATTCGTCCTGACAAATCTAATCGCGAGTGGGACCATCAAGGCTCTGGGTTGTAGACTAGAAAAACTGAGATGGAAAAGCGAGGCCTCTAATACGTACATCCAGATCAGAACTCAAAGACGAGGGAGGTGGCACCGAGATTCGTCCTGACGGATCGAACTGTGGACAGGACTATCTAGACTCCGGGCGGTAATCTAGAAAAATGAGATGGAAAAGGGAGGCCTTCAAATCCAACCATCGGGATCGGAATTCAAAGGAGTGGGGGTGCCACTGAGATTCATCCTAACGGATCGAACAGCGAATGGGACCATCTAGACTCTGGGAGGTAGTCTAGAAAAAATGAGATGGAAAAGGGAGGCCTCGAATACGTACATCCGGATCGGAATTTAAAGGCGAGGGAGGTGGCACCGAGATTTGTCTAGACAAATCTAACCGCAGATGGCACCATCTAGACTCCGGGTCATAGGCTAGAAAAATGAGATTGAAAAGGGAGGCCTTGACTCCGTACATCAGGATCGGAATTAAAAGGCGAGGGAGGTGGCACCTTCATTCGTCCTGACGGATCGCACCATGGATGGAACCATTTAGACTCTGGGCGGTAGTGTAGAAAAATGAGATGGAAAAGAGAGGCCTTGAATCCATCTATCAGGATCGGAATTCAAAGGCAAGGATGGTGGCACCAAGATTTGTCTGGACGGATAGAACCTCAAATGGTACCATCTTGACTCCGAGTGCAATCTAGAAAAAATGAGATGGAAAAGGGAGGCCTTGAATCCATCCATCGGGATCGGTTTTCAATGGCGGGGGAGGTGGCACTGAGATTCGACCCGACGGATCGTACCGTGGATTGGACCATCTAGACTCCGGGCGATAGTCTAGAAAAATAAGATGGAAAAGGGAGGCCTTGAATCTGTCCATCAGGATCGGAATTCAAAGGCGTGGGAAGTGGCACAGAGATTTGTGCAGACCGATCAAAACGCAGATGGGACCTTCTAGACTCCTGGCGGTAGTCTAGAAAATTGAGATGGAAAAGGGTGGCCATGAGTCCGTCCATCAGGATCGGAATTCAAAGGCGAGGGAGGTGGCACCGAAATTCGACCTAACGGATCGAACCGCGGATGGAACCATCCTGACATTGGCAATTGTCTACAAAAAATGAGTTGGATAAGGGAGGCCTTGAATCCGTCCATCAGGATCGAAATTCAAAGGCGAGGGAGGTGGCACCGAGATTCGTCCTGACGGATCGCACCACGGTTGGAACCATCTAGACTCTGGGCGGTAGCGTAGAAAAATGAGATGGAAAAGAGAGGCCTTGAATCCATCTATCAGGATCGGAATTCAAAGGCGAGGATGGTGGCACCGAGATTTGTCCGGGCGAATAGAACCTCAAATGGTACCATCTTGACTCCGAGTGGCAATCTAGAAAAAATGAGATGGAAAAGGGCGGCCTTGAATCCGTCCATCAGGATCAGTTTTCAATGGCGGGGGTGGTGGCACTGAGATTCGACCCGATAGATCGTACCGTGGATTGGACCATCTAGACTCCGGGCGATAGTCTAGAAAAATAAGATGGAAAAGGGAGGCCTTGAATCTGTCCATTAGGATCGGAATTCAAAGGCGTGGGAAGTGGCACAGAGATTTGTCCAGACCGATCAAAACGCAGATGGGACCTTCTAGACTCCAGGCGGTAGTCTAGAAAATTGAGATGGAAAAGGGTGGCCTTGAGTCCATCCATCGGGATAGGAATTCAAAGGCGAGGGAGGTGGCACCGAAATTCGACCTAGCCGATCAAACCGCAGAAGGAACCATCTTGACATTGGCGGTTGTCTAGAAAAATGAGTTGGATAAGGGAGGCCTTGAATCCATCCATCAAGATCGGAATTCAAAGGCGAGGGAGGTGGCACCGAGATTTGACCTGACGGATCGAACCACGGATGGGCCATCTCGACTCTCGGGGGCAGTCTAGAAAAATAAGATGGAAAATGGAGGCCTCGAATCCGTCCATCAAGATCGGATTTCAAAGGCGAGGGAGGTGGAACCGAGATTTGTCCTAGCGGATCGAACCACAGATGGGACCATCTAGACTCCTAGCGGTAGTATTGAAAAATGAGATGGAAAAGGGAGGCCTTGAATCCGTCTATCGGGATAGGAATTCAAAGGCACGGGAGGTGGCATCGAGTTTCGTCATAACAGATCAAACTGCGGATGGCACCATCTATACTCCAGGCAGTAGTCAAGAAAAATGAGATGGAAAAGGGATGCCATGAATCTGCCCTTCAAGATCGGAATTCAAAGGCCAGGGAGGTGGCACCGAGATTCATCCTGATGGATCGAACCGCTAATGGGACCGTCTAGATACCGGGCAGTAATCTAGAAAAATGAGATGGAAAATGGAAGCCTTGAATCCGTCCATTTGGATCAGAATTCAAAGGCGAGGGGGTGGCACTGAGATTCGTCCTGACGGATCGTACCGCGGATGGGACCATCTAGACTCTGGGCGGTAGTCTAGAAAAATGAGATGGAAAAGGGAGGCCTTGAATCCGTCCATCAAGATCGGAATTCAAAGGCAAGGTTGGTAAAACCGAGGTTTGTATGGCCTGATCGAACCGCGGATAGGACCATCTAGACTCCGAGCGGTAGTCTGGAAAAATTAGATGGAAAAGGGAGGCCATGAATCCGTGCTTCCAGATCAGAATTCAAAGGCGAAGGAGGTGGCACCGATATTCGTCCTGACGGATTGCAGCACGGATGAAACCATCATGACACCGAGCGGTAGTCTAGAAAAATGACATTGAAAAGGGAGGCCATGAATCCGTCCATCAAGATAGGAATTCAAAGGCGAGAGAGGTGGCACCGAGATTTGTCTTAATGGATCGAACCGCAGATGGGACCGTCTAGATTTCGGGCGGTAATCTTGAAAAATGAGATGGAAAATGAAGGCCTTGAATCCGTCCATCAGGATCGGAATTCAAAGGCAAGGGGGTGGCAACGAGATTCGTCCTAACGGATCGTACCGCATATGGGACCATCTAGACTCTAGGC
>JAMKQA010001229.1:0-33028 GCA_024699735.1 Posidonia australis
AAATTTCGAAACATTTAATCAAACTATCCTCCATAAACATGAACATAAGACTCTTGGCTTTCTTATCTTCATTTTTCCATTTCCTAATTTCAATTTCAAAAATGTTATTTCCTTCCGGAGGTTTAGATTCAATTACATGTTCCAAATTGTCATATTCCAATGCATGTTTTATTTTCCCATGCCACATCTCATAGTTAACCCCATTCAATTTCTCAATTTTTGCCATTTCAGTTGAGAACAATTTGCTAGCCATTTTGCTACAAAAAAAAAAATTCCAAATTTAAAATTTTGTCTTTCAACACAAAATTTAAATTACTAACAAGAAAATTAAATTCCAGAACTTATTAAATTTTATAATAACTTTCAAAATAATTTTCAGCTAAAAAACAAAATTCCAGAAATTTATACAATTTCCAAAATTAACAACTTGATGATTAACAAGGTTTTAATTTCAGAAAACAAATAAAATTCCAATTTCCCAACCTAAATCATGCAAGTATTATTTCCTTTTATTAATCAAACATGCAAGATAATTTAATATTTAAAGCATGTAAATATTATTATTATTATTATTTAACAACAATATTAATGTTAATAATTCTTAAATATTTCAACAAAAGTTTTTAATATTAATTAATCCAAAAGAAACATCTAATATTCAATTAAATTCCTAATTATTTTAATCAACAGGTACTATAAATCTCAACTAAAGTAACCCCTCTTTTTTTTTAAAGCATGCATGTATTATTATTTTATTCACCCAAAGTAACCCCTGTTTTTATTTAAAACATGCAGATTTATTCACCCACCTAAACAAATAACCTAACCTCCAACAAAAAGCTGCGGTGATTTTCGTAGGGACGCAGCGGCGCAGATCCGGATGGAGGAGGGGAAGATCGCGGGGAGACAGCGGTGGCACGCGCGGGGAGGCGGCGGCGCAGATCTGGGGCAAGACGCGGGGAGGCAGCGGCGGCACGCGCAAGGAGGTGGCGACGCAGATCCGAGGTAGGGCGCTCATGCTCGCGGGGAGGCAGCGACGGCACGCGTTGGGAGGTGGCAGCGTAGATCGGTCAGGGCGCTCGTGCTCGCGAGGAGGGGAAGACCGCGGGGATGTAGCGGCGGCACGCACGGGGAGGTGGCGGCGTAGATCTGGGTCTCGCGCTCGTGGGGAGGGGAAGACCGTGGGGAGGTAGCGGCAGACAGCGAGCTAGGGCACGGTGGACAAACTCCTCCGCTCGGGCATAGTGGCTCTGATACCACTGATGGAAAATCCGTCGACAGAGAAGAATTTTCCGGCTAAGATTTGGGACTCCGGCGATGGTCAAGAAGGAGGAAGATCGATGTAAGTTTTTCTGTGTGTTTTTCCTTTCTATCTTCTCCTCTATTTATAGGGGACCTTGACCGCCCCTCCTCCAACAGCTCTCCCTAGCCGTTTGAATTCCGGCCATTAAGGCCTTGTAACCGTCGGAGTAAATTCGGCCATTAAAGGGTGAAACGGACGACCGTTTCACCACCTTTCATTTGAAATGGTCTTGAATGACCATTACTCACGTCTTTGACATGTGTTGTTGACAAACTTGTAATTCCTTTCACTTCCTTTGTTTACTCTCTTCGTCTTCATCTTCATTTTCTCATGTATTTTCTTTTTTCCCTTCAAGATGGGTCTTAAACGAATCTTATCATCTTTTACAACTTTGATTATATCTATTCAACTAATTGGATGCACTACACGTTGTGGCATCAACATCTATTTTGCATTTTTGCCAAAAACCAAGGAAGTCATACTTACTTGCATTTAACATTGTAATAATAATTTTGGAGCAACAGTGACACTAAAATGCCATGGAAGTTCAGTTCAATCTTGTAACTTATTTATGAATATTTTATAATCATTAATTTCATTATTTCTATTGTACTTTTCTTTGGAATGCAACAATTTCAAAAGTTTCATGCAATTTATTTCGAGTGGGAGATGCAACTTACAGAATGACAAGTGATGGATCAAAGAGGTATTCTAGTCTTAAAAGCTCACTTCATGAAGCATAAGCTTTTTCCAAAACAAATACAATCATTTGTGTTGCAATGCTCATAACACCATCCTTGACAATGAGGACTAAACTTGTAAGAATAATGGATAATATATAAATATAAACTACATCCCAAAAAAATAGAAATATAAATTACTACCTGATGAGCAAACACACAACCATCAACATAACTAACTAAATCTTTTTTATCGATTTTCCTTCCAAAACATGAATTGATATATAGCTGTACCATAGGCATAGCCTCATGACTTATTGAGATCATCCACATAGTGATATGTATTGACCTTGATAGTGAAATTTTTATTGGGAACAAGATTGAAGCAAACAAAAACAAGACAAGCAACTTCACACTTCTCTCCACTTCCTCCTTAATTATATCTTGTAAGAAAACTAGAAGAACTTAAGGAAAGTCTTATCCCAGTACACTACTATCTTTTAGACCAAGCCCCTTTTACTTTTTTTTCTTGTAAATTGACATCCTAATTAGGTTACAGTTTGCGAGATAACGATCTCTAGTATTAGATTTTGTTGTCTTAAAGTTCACAATCGTTTCATTGTATGGGAAACCTAAAATTAAAGTGATTTTTTGAAGATTGCATGTTACAGTTTGTTGCCTACTTTAAAGAATTTTGCTTCTTTCTTTTCTCAAGTCAGTTGCTTTAAATAAATCATGGATAAGTTTTCGGTCAACCATGTAGATTGTACTCACGTGGAAAAAAAAGGTAAAAGGGATTTGGTCTAAAAAGGTAGTAGTGTGCTAGGATAAGACTTTCCTTAAGTTCTTTTAGTTTTCTTACAAAATGGGAAGGATAACAAGTAATTTAGAGTAATTTATCACTCAATTCGCCAAGTAAATCTATAAAGTGAAAAATAAATAAAGTAAATCTTAATACCATGAAGAGTCCGTTGCACTCTTTCATGATGTAAATTGTAAATAATCTATAGAGTATCAACTTTATCACATTAATCCAGATAACAAAAGTTAGGTAATTTGTTATTTTATAATTCTAATATCAATAATAGAAATCCACTACAAAATCCAAACATGGAAATTTGTAGCATTACATGACTATCAACCAGTAAAAATGAGATTTGAACATTCGAATGGTCATGTCAATGAAAATGTAAAAAACAAGATCTGAACATTTAAAATGAAAATTATTAGTATATGAAAATGTTGGATCGAAGGACTTCTCTAGAAACGGTCAATAGAGAATCAAATTAAAATTAACTTAATTTATTCTTACTTTATGAGCTATTTCAATTTTGTTTGAGAATTATGTAAAGTTATCACAAGTGATTATTAATAGTTAAGCAATCAATCATGCATTCAAAGAATAAGATGAAAGAAATTGAAATAAATACAAACAATTTTCTAGTGATTCAACCAAACCTTAGTCTACTCTACTACTCGAGATTGCCTCGAAAATTCCTTTTTCCTTAAATTTTAAATTTACAAACTTACTTGTTGGAAGTTCCTCTAACCCTTGTACAGTCCTTTACTACTTCTCAACATCTGAGAAGCTAGAGCCCTTGACCTCTTTGTTGAGTGATGAAGTTAATGGAGAATCTCATTGTTGTAGAAGCTCAAATACACTCTCCTCTTTCACTCTTTTTAAAATTCTAGAGATGTAGGTTGAGAGATGGGATTTTAGCTCACAAGTATCTCTTACAATGGAGAAGAATTTAGCTCCAATCAGTAGTAGTCCCTTCTATGGTGTCCTTGATCCATATTTATAGAGGAATAAGCTCGAAGAATTCTCTCTAACATCTCTTTTTACGACTAGTAACGACTACCTGATTCGGTAGATCGGAAGATTTTGGTGTACCGTTTTCTCTTTGTTCTTTCTTCTTCACGAACAAATCGATATACTAGAAATTTTCAGTATGCCAGATGTTACTCTCTAATTCGGCATTCTGAATTTCTTCAATGTTCTAAAAAAGATATCACTCACATTTTTTATATTTTTGGTACGTCGACAAATTTTGGTGTGCTGAAAATGATCTAACTTACATACTTTTGAATATACATAGAAAATTAACACTATACATTACACTTTTGAATATTACATAGAGTATTTGGGTCTTCAGGAATTCTATCTCTTTGGTTTTTTCTTGTGTTTGTGATGGTCCTCATTATCTTTTATCTCCTCAATGAGTTATATAGGATATCTCAAATATTCTCAATAGATCAAAAGGACAAAGTATAATAGAATATATTTCATTTGTTATCATCAAAATAAAATATACAAATGTTTATTTCCAACAGAAAATGTAAAATATACAACATGCTTGTAAATGAAAATTGAGATGTAATTGCCTTAATATCATTAAGATTGTTCATTTGGGTTTGGACATAAGAGAAAGAGTTGATTTGCCACATACTAGGGAAGAATGCATAATTGATTCAAAGATAGGTTCTGATATATTACTCATTTGCCTTTTTTTTTAAAGATAGTTGTAGTATTAAAGTAAGAAATGATTGTGAGACCATTACGAAAGAGAGTTTGCAGAGAAGCTTCATATGAGGAAAGGAAGAATAACCAGACAATCAAAATAGGTAGTCATACAGAGATAATAGCATCGACAAACTATTTAACTCAAAAAATGCAACAAAGTTTCCTAAACCTCTAGAGATAGTCACTGGTAGGGGAGAAAAATGGGAAAATGCAGTCGTAGAGAGAAACCTTATTGAAAGGGGAAAAAAAATCTTATTATTGCAATTACAATGGAGGTCCTAGTGAGATGACAGTGGCGATAATACCTTATCGTCGTGATCACAATGGCAGTCGCAAAAGATGGGTTTAAAGTTGGGAGTCGATGGAGGAAGATGAAGAGTTTTTGTAGAGAGATAGAGAAAGATAAGGGAAAGGAGAGGAGAACATGAGTTTAAGAATGAAAGCCATTGGAAGGAAGAAGGGACAAGAGGTGAAAGATAGAAAGAGGAAGAGAAAGAAAAGACTTTTTATATAGATATTTTTTAGATATAAAATAAACTTTAAATATATTAATGTTATATCTTATCCCTATCATTAAGTTAGTCATAAAGGAATAGAGTTAGAAATAAGTTTGAAAAGTCTGACATTCCTAACGTGTACCTTTGAATTAATTTTCCTTTATTTCTTTGCTTTTGGCCTTTTATTTTCCCGAAGGTTACTAGATTTTTGTTGTATTTTTGACTTGTTGGGCTTTAAACGGTTCAATGAGATCGTTGTAATTATTTTATATCATAATATATATTTTTCCCAAGCCAATGAATGGTTGGTTTGCCCGAGTGGTTAAGGGGGAAGACTTAAGATCTTCTGCACTCAAGTGCGCGTGGGTTCGAACCCCACAGCCAGCAATTGATTTTTATTTATCTTTTTTTTTAATCGTACAGTACGATATAACTAAACACCACTTTTCCATTAGCATGGAAGCTTATCGGCTTGTTTGAATGAGGGATTACCACTTTGAGAATTGTTTCTTTGTTCCTTCAAGGCATACAACAAAATAAACAAAACTTGACTCCGAGCACGACTTCAAGAGGTTTTTTTTGACATCGATGTTAGTTGTTGTTTGTTTTGAGAAATCTTCTGAAAGACAAGTCTTCCAAATTCTAATGGAAAAATGTCATCCAAGTCGACGATCACAATGATTACATAAAATTATCTATGAATAATATAAATAATAAAATACTAATCAAATCATTTTAATAATTAATAGCAAACCCTTTTGTTAGAAAACAACTAAATAACAGTCACAATCCATACATCACAAAAAAAAAATGAGAATGACGTGACATGGAAAGGTTAAGCCGTTGAGATGAGGATATGGTAGCTATAATTGGGACTTGGGAAAGGAAATGTGAAAGCGAGGATTTGAGTTGGGAAAGGGAAACAGAGGTTTTGTTAAAAAATAAATAAATATTAATATATAATTAAATATATTTTAGATTCAATGGTTTGAATATTTTTTAACTCGAACCCTATCCACTAAACAAATGAGTATCAAATCTAGATGTATGAATCTTATTTTCTAAACCTAGATGATAATATCATTGGCCTAGACCCATAGATTTTGGATTGTAAGTGGATAAGGTATCACTTGTTAATCCGATCCGAACTGACCCATTAAGAATGGATTAGGATAGAAATTTTGTATATCCATTAATCCGTTAATTCGTCACCCACTAATCCATCGATTTAATAGGTCACAAATCGGATAATATGCCATGGATAACTTGGTACTTGATAATAAATTGTTAAATTTACACTAACTCTAATTCTCTAACATAAATATATAAATATCCTAACATCATAATTCTATTCTTAGAGTTTGCAGGTGTAATCGATCACAGTCGAGATGTTGAATGAAGGAAAGGGAGGTTTCACTCATCCATTTGGAACGAGCTCACGATGTCACTGAGTCTATTGGTGGTGGCCACTATTAAAGGTGTTGACAACACGAGGGCCAACAAACTCTACATCATCTCTGTCAGGGGGATCAAGGGTCATCTCGACCGACTTCCCTTCGCATGTGTCAGTGGCATGGTCATAGCCATCGTCAATAAAGGAAAGCCTAAACTGTGGAACAAGGTCATGTCTATTGTTATTGTTAGGTCCTGGAGGTGAAAGGATGGGGTCATCATGTACTTTGAGGATAATACTGTGCAAATAACTCTAGGTCCTGAAAAGCCTTAACCGCCTCCTCCCTCTTCAACGATCGAGTCCTTTGCCTTTTGACAAAACGTGATCAACATGGACGAGGATGAAGAGGAGGAAGAGAGAGTTGTTGTCGTTCATGCATCATAGGGAAGCCACGGTCATCGGTTTGTTGTAGAGGAGGATTTGAATATGGAAGACTTTGTAGTGGAGACAATTGTCAAGTTTAGGAGGAGGAGGAGGAGGAGGAGTTGAATTTTAATCTTAGCGATGATGATTTGGAGGTAGTTGAAGGGAAGAAGAAGAAGAAGAGCTAGATTTGATAAAGAAGGTGTTACAGAAGTGCTCCAAGGGTTAAGAAAATGTATATGGTACTGATGGTTCAAGTATTATGGTTCATGGATAGATTTTGATTTTTTTTTTCATAATATTATGTAATGTTGCTTACTTAGTTACTTGTTAATTATGCTGGTATATATGTTGATTGTTATATTGTTAACTCTTATGATGTTATTAAGAATCAATAAAATGATTATCTTAGGTTCAACTCAGCTCAAGAAATGATATTAATTTAGATTTAACAACAAAAAAAGTTATCCGTTTCATTCGTTAATCCTACCTATCATCTGTTATTTTAATGGATAGTAGATAATAGAATGGTCATAAATTTTTACCATGGATATTCACTTGACCCATTATTTGTAAGAAAAGAATGGATTAAGATTAAGATTAAGATTGATCTAAATCTGACCCAATCAAACCTGTTTACTCCTCTACAAAGATCTTAAATCCAAACCTGACCTACTGACAAGCGTACTCAATAAGATTAAGAATGGATTAGGATAGAAATTTTGTATATCCATTAATCTGTTAATTCGTCACCCACTAATCCATCGATTTAATAGGTCACAAATCGGATAATATGCCATGGATAACCTGGTACTGGATAATAAATTGTTAAATTTACACTAACTCTAATTCTCTAACATAAATATATAAATATCCTAACATCATAATTCTATTCTTAGAGTTTGCAGGTGTAATCGATCACAGTCGAGATGTTGAATGAAGGAAAGGGAGGTTTCACTCATCCATTTGGAACGAGCTCACGATGTCACTTAGTCTATTGGTGGTGGCCACTATTAAAGGTGTTGACAACACGAGGGCCAACAAACTCTACATCATCTCTGTCAGGGGGATCAAGGGTCATCTCGACCGACTTCCCTTCGCATGTGTCAGTGGCATGGTCATAGCCATCGTCAATCAAGGGAAGCCTAAACTGTAGAACAAGGTCATGCCTATTGTTATTGTTAGGTCCTGGAGGTGAAAGGATGGGGTCATCATGTACTTTGACGATAATGCTGTGTCAATAACTCTAGGTCCTGAAAAGCCTTAACCGCCTCCTCCCTCTTCAGCGATCGAGTCCTTTGCCTTTTGACAAAACGTGATCAACATGGACGAGGATGAAGAGGAGGAAGAGAGAGTTGTTGTCGTTCGTGCATCATAGGGAAGCCACAATCATCGGTTTGTTGTGGAGGAGGATTTGAATATGGAAGACTTTGTAGTGGAGACAATTGTCAAGTTTAGGAGGAGGAGGAGGAGGAGGAGTTGAATTTTAACCTTAGCGATGATGATTTGGAGGTAGTTGAAGGGAAGAAGAAGAAGAAGAGCTAGATTTGATAGATAAGGTGTTACAGAAGTGCTCCAAGGGTTAAGAAAATGTATATGGTACCAATGGTTCAAGTATTATGGTTCATGGATAGATTTTGATTTTTTTCTTCATAATATTATATAATGTTGCTTACTTAGTTACTTGTTAATTATGCTGGTATATATGTTGATTGTTATATTATTAACTCTTATGATGTTATTAAGAATCAATAAAATGATTATCTTAGGTTCAACTCAGCTTATGAAATGATATTAATCTAGATTTAACAACAAAAAGAGTTATCCGTTTCATTCGTTAATCCTACCTATCATCTGTTATTTTAATGGATAGTAGATAATAGAATGGTCATAAATTTTTACCATGGATATTCACTTGACCCATTATTTCTATTTGTAAGAAAAGAATGGATTAAGATTAAGATTGATCTAAATCTGACCCAATTAAACATGTTTACTCCTCTGCAAAGATCTTAAATCCAAACCTGACCTAGTGACAAGCGTACTCAATAAGGAGGATCCTCTCGTGATTCCATATCCTCCCGACACACAACACAAAAGCACTCGAGAACACAAAACAATGCAACACATTTATTTCCTCCTCTTGGGCATGGTATGCCATCCTTCATCAAACAGGTCCAATATCAGTATCTCATTCACCATAACCACCTTCTTCTCCTCCATCTCACACTCCTCCCTCTCTTTCCCATCACCATCAACCTCTTGTTCTTGTTCTTGTTCTTGCTTCTCCTTCTCCTCTTCTTGTTGTCGTTCTTCTTCTTCTTCTTCCATCACTTTCTCCTTCATTTCTCCCTCTACTTCCCCCAAATCCTCCACCACCTCCACGTGGATGCAGCTTACATCCATCCCGATCACCCTCTCGTCGAGCAGCGACGCCAGCAGGCACACGGCCCACCCGAGGACTGGAAGTCTGGAGGCGATCGCAGGCAGATCATTTATCACCTCGTGGAATTTCCCTGGGAGAGTCTCGGAAGCGTGCCCTAGCTTGTCGAACAGGTCGACGGAGGCCGAGAAGGCGAACGTGGCGGTGTCCTCGATCGGCGCCACAATCCGATCGTCCGCGAAGGAGAGGAGGGAGAGCAGGACGTAGCGGATGGGGTCGACGAGGGGGGCCGCGGCGGCGGAGGTTCTCCGAGCGAGGGAGCCGATTGGGCCATCGATGTTCTCCAGTATTTGGTAGGAGTAGCGAGCTATGGAGAAGAAGGAGATGCCACAGGTATGTAGTAGTTTTCGCTTTTGCTGCTTTTGATTTCTTCTTGGTGGAGGTTTCTGTGAAAAGCACGACAACATTGATCAACAATTAAACAACAATAACAACAACTGGAACTAAGGAAAACCAGCCATTGAAAGTGAAGAAACTGAAACACGCAACAAATTGAAGAACACAAGAAGACTAATATATTACTGTGAATTCTTGCATGTTGATGGGGTGATTCTTGTCATGCTCATGCAAATCCCCTGGTCTTGCTGGTTCCCCTGGCATTTCCCTCTCCCACAGAAAACACAAAGGAGGAAAGGGATCGAGGTGGGAGGGGATTGAAAGGGTGGGGGAAAGGAAGTATGTTGCAATTCTTCGGAATTAGGAAAAGGAGAATAACGAGGGGTGTGGCTCGATTTGAGGAATGGTTGAGACATGTCTGCTTGTTGTTTATGGTCGGTCGTTCACTTTTAGAAAAGGAAAATTGTTTCTGTATGGTTTTGGTGAATCAATTAAGGCCCAGAACAAGACATGTCTTCTTGTTGTTTGGTGATGTATCGAAAAATGAAGATGGTGGTTAAGAAGAAAGAGTAGGAAGGTGAGTATCAGATGATGGCCATAAAGGTGAGTTTCAGATGATGGCCATAGGAGGCCACATTTGTAGAATAGGGAATTATTTACATGAGTAGATTAGTGTATGTATGATAGACCCTCTGTAGAATTAGGGGTGCAAATGAGTTGAGCCGTGCCGAAGACGAGTCTAGCTGAATAGTAGGATGTTCAACTCAATTCGTTTAAGTTATCAAATCTAGCTTCAACCTCCTCAAGTTGGTTCAGTAAGCCAAAAGGTTGACTTGACCAGTAGAGCTCAATCTTTTACCTCAAACTTTTGAGATTCTTCGAATTGGAATTATGATTTTCTTTACTAAAAGGTGCACCTTAAAACTAAGATAACGTTTGATATACTGGAATAAAAATAGGTAGGAATGGAATGAACTCTAGAATAAAATTTAGATCCCATTCCAATGTTTGGTATAGAATGGAATGAGTGAAGACCTCATTTTATTCCCTACTCCCTCCTTGTCTTATTCGACGTCGTTCAGCTCTGCCACCCTCCTTCTCGGTCGGTTGTAGGTTAACCATCATACTACCAATCTCATACCGTCTCTTCATTCTTAATGAACTTGGGAATCAAATTCCTTGTTTATTGAGATTCATAAGAATTTGTCTATTTCAACTCTATTTTTGTATTAAATATTGGAATAGAATTTTTTCATTCCATTCTAGTCCATTTCGATTTTCATTCTAGTATACCAAATGTTACATTAGGATCCATTGATCTAGATTGCACCACGAAAAAGAGTAAAATACATTGTATATTTTTTTCATGGCAAGAATCAGAACAGAGTTGGTCTCTTCTGGGTTTATGATGCCTATAACAAAACGTTAATGAACTAAAATGCATATGTTACTGAATCACCAATTCAATAATTGAATGTGAGAGATGTCACTTCATATTCTTGATGAGGCTAGGTGTCATATGGTTTGCTCCCAATTTTTGTATATAATATTATTACCAACTCTTATCCAGCCTAAGCTTAAACAAAAGAAGCTTGAAGGTGGACTAATTAATAAAGTTTACCTTTACTTGGGACGGGTTTAATTTAAAAAGCTGTTGTTGTGAGTCTTTTGGTCTTCACATAATGCCTGATGGGCTAATATATCGGTCCGAAACTAACTGCGGATTGTTGGGCTACAATACGCAAATGACGGTCCTTTTGTCCTGCTTATAGGTCCTTATTGCTAACCCAACTTAGCTGTTTCAAGAGTCCAATGGCCTGTCAGGTTGTGTTTCTTATGGTTATTGTTGCGTAGCTGTCCACTGCTATAAAAATATATCTGCCAGACTATTTGCCAACATTAGCAGCATTGGATTTTACGGAATCCAACACGATACAAGAATCTGCAAGACAACACAAGCACACAAACATATTGATTCCATCCTGACGATTTACGTGTTTTGTGTACATAATAAATTATGCAATCTACCGTTGTTTTTGTCAATTTATAATCCAGATTAGACATCATCTGTGGTGGCGTGGACAACACCAAACTTATAAAAATTATCATATGGCAAAAATCTTATTGTTTTTATATTTCTTAACAGCATGCTCGTAGAGATCTTGTGATTCATTCCATGTTTTAAGAATCTCATATTCCTATTAGAGTACTAGATGAATTGATGAAACATATAATTCTACAATAGAACATATACCTATGTCCTCTTTTGACGAAATACTTACCCCTTTGAATAATTAAGGCCTAAATACTTAGAAAGATTATAAGATGGACAAAAATGTATTCTTGATTCAAATAAAGTTGTTAGAATAAGCAGGCTGTTATTAGGATACAAATGCACA
This sequence comes from Posidonia australis, assembly GCA_024699735.1. NCBI lineage: Eukaryota > Viridiplantae > Streptophyta > Magnoliopsida > Alismatales > Posidoniaceae > Posidonia > Posidonia australis. The sequence continues at coordinate 11,999 of JAMKQA010001229.1, forward strand.
ATATCACGTAGATGCATAGACCAACAGTAAAATAGGGCCAATGCGAGGGAGTGCAGCGAAGGACAACATGCGTCTAATCATGATTAAAGGTGTCAGCTGGTCTCGAGCAACAGGAGGATCTTTTTAAGATTTAATGGAGCCATGAACAACTCCACTTCGTTACACAATGCCAAACGGAATTCTTTTTATTTATAAAACAAGAGGATTAATAGAGGAGTCTGACCTCTGACGTATGGATGCTGTGAGTACTATCGTTTAAGAAATTTTTGCACGGGTACAAGAATTTATGAAAGATTTAATTAATGCATGTGAGTTAATGCCATCCATTGATCACTTACTCCGTGTCACTCCCGGTCGTTGAAAACATTCTCTTGATCAATTACTTTTATCATTTTCAAAATAAAATCAATAATCAATTGAGCGTTGGATCTTAAATAACTCGTGGAATGACCTTAAAATAGGAATCATTATTCCATTTTATCTATGAAAATTGGAATAAACCTAAAATAGTATGGTTGTCTTATTTTAGAATTGTTATTCTGTAAGGAAGTAAAAAAAACATATTCCGTCCACAAATTATTCAGATAAATGTATGTCTACATTATGTTTATTTTTTTGTATAATAATGATACATATTTAATATGATCTAATACATATTTTTACATGGTCTATACATATTTTGATAATCAAGTTAATACTAATATAAATGATTTTCACTTATTCGAATATTTAATTCACTTTTTAGCAAATCAAAACTTCTTATATATATTTATTCCTAAAAAAAATACTTCTAAATAGAATTACAATACTATCAAAATATTAATAGAAGTTTTCGTTTCGCCTTTGTTTGAAATCCCAGGATGGGCTTAAGTCCAGTTTTCTAAGTTTAAACAATCACCGTGTGTTGACGATGACATCGCAGGAATGTGACGAGAGGAAAACCTCTTGAGACAGAGAAGAGAGTTTTTAAGTCGAGCAGGCGAGATAGGAGGGATCATCGATCGACTATACCTCTGCTCTCCTCTAATTTAGACCAAAGGATAAGGGAAAGCTGACATTAAAAACACATCTTCTTACAGCCAGTAAATATCCAACATAATCACAGGGTTTTATATTTCTTCCTTTCTTTTTCTCTGTGCTGCTGCCACAAAGGTTCATGAGGTCCACCTGCAAATGTTCCACCCTGTCCTTCCCATCATCAAACCACCTCAATACTGCACCATATACCAATAAGAAATGCAAAGGGGTGGTCACTGTCAACTTAAAATGAGATTCCACAGCAATCGCCCCTTTATGGGACGGAGAATAAGAACAGCTGCACTATATGAGACCATCATTGGAAGTTTTTAGTAATTTAATTGAGAGTTCTCTTTGTTAAGTAAATTGGTAAAATAAACTTCGTAGGTAATGAATTGGAGCAACATAGGTAGGACTTGTGATAAACCTCCTCTATTGCTCGATGCAAAAAGTTTTGTATACATAAGTTCTGACATGGATAATCTTAACCGATGGATGTGTTCGATGATATCATGAAAGACATATGATACCAGATGACACCTTTAGTCCCATCAATCATTTGCGTTTGTACCTTTACGTAAGAATTCATGTATACAAACCAATGTGAGGTGTACCCTGATGCGTGCGATAAACCTCCTCATGAAGTTACAAAAATTATGTAAAACATAAAGAGGCATCTCCCTCTACGAGTTCTCTCTCTATTTAGAAATAACCATTATGATACATGCAATTTTCTATATTATAGATCTAAATAGAGCTATCGAGATATAAAGATAGCCTCTCTTTTTTTCCAGCTTCTGGAAGCATTTCTTATAGAAACGAGAGGAAGACATTCTCTCTCATTAATGTAGTTGATTGGACTGAGCCCTAGTCGGCCAGACAAAACGAAATAAGAAAAAGAAAAACTTATACGGGAAGTGACCTTCCACGATGGAAATGGCACAAAAACAACCACGTATTTGCATTTTCAAAGGAAAGCATTTATTCCCCTTTCTTGCACAACAGGATATCTTTCTACCAACCAGACCAAGGGACACCACGAGCCAACCCAAAGGCTACCAAAAACCGTGTTACTCTCATTATAAACATAGTTGACCGAATATAATATGATTCCATCCACCTAATAGGAACCTAGTCATCCGTGACACTTCCAAAATGAATAAATAAATTTCAGCTAAGAACCTAACCTAAATATCCATCAAACCATGTGGCCAATAACACAGCAACTCATCAACCAAAAGATAGTGGCAGAGACCAAAAAAAAAAGGTGGATGCTAAATTAGAATACATCCATCCACTTCACAAAAAGGCAGGGCATCCGAAGTCACATATATCACCGAAGAAGCAAAAGCAAAGAAGAAAAAGATCCCATACAAAAGTTACCTGCAAAAGACCTAGATCCCTAGATCAAATTCTAGTGATCAAGAAAAAAAAAGGCTTAACAACCAAAATACCATAACAAATATAAGGAGAAGCCATTTCCAGATCCAACACCCATACTATGAAGCAATCAATTCACGACGACAGATTTATCCATCCATACCCAAGTGATCTAAATTCCCTAAAAGAACCAGAAATATTTTTTAGGGTAACACATACATATTGAGATGGAAATATATATTTCAGAAGAAAAAGAAGCACAATACACCAAAGGATCTAGAAAGAAGTAGTAGGGGGGAAAGAGAGAGAGAACAAGAGAATTTTAAGACCTCATATTTTGATGATCTTAGCAGCTCTGATGACAGGATTGGCCTTAGCTATCTCTTCTCTTCCAGCAGCCTTGTAATCAAACAAGCAGTCATGGGTATCAGAGTACCGGTGCTGTGCGCAGAACAGATCGCCGCACCGGCACCGGAAGCCCGTCAAGCCTACCTTCCTCTGGCAGCTCGAGCACCGGTTCGTGAACCGGACCGGCGGCTGGCGAGCATCTTCATCTTTCCTCTTCTGGGCGCAGCTGGAAATCCCAGGATTGGCAGTGGAAGCCACTGACCCGGTCCCAGGCTCAGCCTGAGGCTGCTGCTGAGATTGTTCTTCTAGCTTCTGGGTGTAGGAGTTGGTGACGTCTGGGTTCTCAGGCCTCTGGATTGGGTGGTGGTCCTGAGGCGGTTTGAGGAACAGGGCCGGTGGAGATGACGCCGATTTTGGTGGGGAGGGAGGAGGAGGAGGTGAAGAGGAGGAGGAGGATGGCTTGAGGATCTCAGCTTCATCCTTGTTAAGGTTGCAGCTTTCCCTTGCCATTTCGTGGAGAAGTAACAACAGACACAAAAGTTTCAAAAAGGAACTACAAATCCAGAGGAGGAAGAGTACCAGCCACCAACACCAGAGAAAAAAGGGCAAAAAGAGCTGAGAGTTGAGATTAGCGTGGTGGGTTTGGAAGATCCAGATCCAAAGACCCCCAATCTATAATGGACTCATTTTTTCTTAACAAATATCACAAACAATAGAAAGGGAAAAAAAAAAGGCATGAAGGGAATACCAGACAAGGCAAGATAAGACCAAATCGGATCAGATCAGATCAGACCAGACCTTTCTCGATCGATCAGGGCGAGGAGTCGCATGAAGATGGATGAAGCATGCGATCTGCCTCGGAGATCGGAGGCGGAGGAAGGAGATGAAGAAGAAGGGAAAGGTGTGGATGTGGAGAAATGGGAGGGGGAGGGAAAAAAAAAAGGGAGGAAAGAGAAGAACGGGGGAATTAGTGATTATAATATTAGATAATAATTATCAGTTGGTGTGATTAATGGTTTGGGAAAACTAAAAAATGATGGAAAATAGTGATGGTCTCTGAGGGGACCGCGGGAGCCACCAATCATTCTGCAGATACGTTGATACGGGCCGTGTGATTGATGTTCGATTTACTGATCGGACGGCTGGAGGTTGTTGGCCTGGATAGGCCCATCGTGGGTCGGTGGTGGATGGGCTCGGTATGTGTGTGTGTGTGTGTGTTTTTGTTGTGGTGTACTGGTGTTGGTTGATGGGATTTAACATGTCGTCGTTCATTTGTGAATATTCCGAACTGATTTAGAGGTGAGGGCTATCCGGCTGTCTTGATAGTTGAATTCAACATTTTTTATTTTTTATTTTGAAATCATAGTTGAATTCAACTTAAACAAGTGCTTTGTTTTTGTGGTGTTTGAGTTCAATTTGTCTAGGCTTTTCTGAGGTCAAGTTAAGCTCTTCTTGGTCATTTTTCTTTTTAAATTCGTCCTTTGATTAAGCCACCAATCATTCTGCGGCTACGTTGAGTTTGTAGCTTTTACATGAACTTCTTATATCATTGTTTAAAACAACTTCTTGGAAAATCAGATTCCGTGGAGACTGAAGCTCCCAAAAGAATTTTCAAATGCTAATATTTACTTTTGCTTTCTTTAAAAAGCACACACTATGTTGGGATAGCTCAACCTCGTTTCAATTTAGATATATGCATGGTATACGTGTAAAAATGCTAAATACTGAAGCACTTAAACAACATATCTTGCCTAATTAAAATAAGGGACAAATCTTTTTTTATCTCGAACTATAATAATTTTTAAACTGTCTCGCTTCAACCTTCCATTTTTCTCAGTTATGAATGTTCTAATTTTCAATTTTAACTTTACTGCAAATGGTAGATTTGAAGCATTTGTTCCTTTTTTATTGAAAAAAACAAAAGGCACAGGAATTAAAGCCAACGATATGTAAAATAATAATATGATTGAAACTTCAAGAATTGGTTCTCGCCAATTCTTATAGATTTGAAGCTAAAGGTATCCTAATACATTTGTGTGTAGAGTAGGAAAGCTTGTTGAATATGTTGTCACTTACAAGTATGTAGAAAGATAATCCTTGTAGATTTAGTTTGTAATGTGCATATGAAATGATCTTTTGTTATTGATCTTCTTTGTCTATACTCTATAGAGAATTCCATAGGGCAATGGCCAAAGCGTCAACATTCAACAAGCATCCCATCGATACAGGCAAATCAAGATAGCTTGCTTATTTACTATAAAACATACCTTATTATATATATCCCCGCAAATATGCATATTTACTCTGAAATATTGAGAAAAATTACCAAGAAATCAAAATATCTTTCTGGGTTTTTTTGGTTAAGATTTTAATAAAACATGAGGTTTCAAATTTTTGATTTTTTTTCTTTCTTAAAATTTTAATTCCAAATATCAATTTTCAATGTTTTGTGGACCACCATTAAGTTTGCGTTTAAGTATTACATTTTAATTTTACAACACGTAACACGTTTATTTATTTTCTCAAGTTGCTCTCATTTAGGTACAAACGAGGCCATCCACAACAAAGTCTAAAACGCACACTTTTTTTATAGGACAATGTTCCATTACGGTTGGCCAGCCCGACGTTTTTTTCTTCAGTTTTTTAATACGCGGTGGGGAATTTTCTGCTATTTTTTATATACTTACATATTCACTGCAAACTTCATATCTCATACAAACCTTTCTCAACCCATTACCGCCATGTATATACTTCTAACCCTTAATTTACACCGTTCACGCATTTTACATCAATAACCCTGCAAATAATATATATACACGTAAAAGATAAAAGTTTACAAGAATATATAGGACTAAGAAATTTACGGGGCCATGTACATGTATATTTGTGGACTATATGCGTAGAAACTATATATAATAATATTACTAATTTTACCTATGCATACTATAATTATATATCATCACAGGATAGGCCAAATCTTACGATTAAACTTTAGTAAATGTCATAAATGAGTACTCATATAGTACACATTGTATACATATTGTTTAGCGTATACATGATGTTACAACTGAAATTCGTATATCAAAAGAACCTTTTTTTTTTTATAATTATGGGCTGAAAAGAGCCCTTGTGTAAATTGCACATCTTGGACGAATCCTTCCTCTCAAGAAGGCATAATATTCATGAATGGCCCCCCAGAGCATGTTTCATCATCACCTTTACACAATATATTTTTAACATGTAAATGATTGTAGTACTGAAATTCACGTATGAAACGAAATTCGTAACTGACGTATTCCCATAGATTGCTTTCTTTTGAAGGGTCCTTTAATCTTGAGATGATATAGTGCTCATGAATGATCCTAAATCAAATTTGGTTCATCAGCTTTCCACAATGCAGTGCCAGTGATGTTTTTTCTCGAAAAGAATCAATCCCAACTCTGGGACAAATCTAACCGTTAGCCTAACGTAAGTAGTTTGCCCCTTGATTGGTTCTTTGTGCAAATCCCGACTTATGGAAATTGTCAAGACGGTTCACTTGTAACAATCCCCGTCAGATACCACATTGTTGAAGGCACCAGCAGACGCTGTATCTCAAGACACCTACTCTGAAGTGCCAAATGTCAGACCACATGCACTCCATTTAACATATTATCAACAATAGGACCTTCAGCCTTCTGAGTTTCTAAAACTCTTTGCATGGCATGGTGACACCTGAAAGGATTAAAATTCTTAGGAAAAGAACACATTCAAATAACGTAAGAATAATACAATTGTATAGTTTTATCCCCCAGAGATCAAAAGTTTGATAGAATCATATAGCTTTATAGCAAGCAAGTGCTCTATAATCATCGCCATAGCTGAGCCATATCGTTAATGAATGATGACAAAGATCCACCTATAATCTAATTCCACAAAGTTCCACATATCAAGTGCAAATCATCCCTCTACAATCATTGCCATATTCAAACAACACTAGATGAGAGAGCAACACTCATGCATTGAGGAAGAACAATAAGCATATAAAATAACACAAAAAAAACCAGTAAAGAAAAAACTTCGACAAAGAAATTTGTGGTGATCTCTGTGGCAAGTGTAACCAAAGAGCAAACCAAAACAGAAGAGATGCTGATGGAATGAGTGCATTCAGATAAATATCATTTGTTATGCGAAAAAGCAAGGCAGAATTTACTTGTTCATCTACATTTCCCCCCCTTTTCTTTTTTGCCGTTTATAAAATTTTCAATTGGTCAATGATCACCACCATGGAGTGGGATCATATTCATGCAAGGTCATCATAGTAATCACTAGCTATGCAGAAATATGAGAATGTGAAGCGAATTACCTCCAGGGTCATCATAGTAATTACAAGCTATGCAGAAATATGAGAATGTGAAGCAAATTACCTCCAGGGCAGATGATCAAGAAACATGTAAGGTGTTACAATTATTTCTTTGAAGTGCTCCCTGTTTGCCAGAAAAGCTCTGTAGCCTTGTTTCTGGTCCCGTAACCTCCAGGTTTTCCACAAAGGTAACAAACTTCTTTCCTCTGGTACTATATGAACAATAAGCCCTGGCAGAAACATTTCTGGAGGATCTCCAGTTGATGTTTCACAAGATGGTGAAACTTTGTTCTTAAGCTGGCATTTGATATCATCAAATGAGATAGAGTCTCCAGATCCTTCAAAGCTGCTGCTGTAAACATTGTTTTCTAAAACATCCCTATTGTTGCTTTCATCAACTCCCATTCTTCCATTATCAGAATTCAAACTGCCAATTAAGGATGTCTCCTCTCGAGAGTGAAATACTTGGTCTGGTTCATTAACCCCTGAAATAAATGTGGAGCCCCCTACACCAGAATAGCACTCAGATTCCAACATAACATCTGTCGAGACCTCAGAAGAATCTGTCCTTAGATTTGAAGATGTACAATTAGCAGCAGGCATAGTTACCATGCAAGAAACTGCATGAGCGCATAGGAACCCCCCACCTTTTACAGTGTACTTCAAGTTGTTCCTGTAGGCATGGTTATTTTCCATGTTTGGCATGCTGGAGTCCGACGAAGTGCCTGTGAGGTTCTCCTTTCTCTCTTGTTGGTTGTTTATGTGTGAAATTCTTCGGGCAAGTCTGGAAATCATGTCAGAATCAGCTATAGAATCATCAGAGAGAGCCGTGATTGCAGCAGCCCGTAGCCTGATGATGGAGTTGACAGAAAGGCGTGCTGAAAATTCATCATTGTATACGATGCTGAAAAGATAAGCATATGCATCAGGTTAAGTATGATGATATAAAATTCCTCTCATTTTAAAGATTCTCAGTTTAAACCAACCTAGTAACAAAGCTGGAACACGCTTCTGCAACAATTGAATCCACACATGGAAGTGCTCCATAACAATATACATGTAAATTAGGGTAACGTCGAAATAACTGCTGCCAAAAAATGTATGATTATTTTTTCATGTTATTAGAACTTGATAATTCATACATAATGGTATCTATGAGCAGTATTGGATGTTGATGAAGCAAATACTAGCCGGAAATTAGTTGCAGATAGGAAAAAGCACTGAACAACACTCTTTTAACATTCACCAACTACAAACTAATACAGGATGCAGTTAGTATTGACTAGTATTGAACACATTCCAACTGTTATTTACATCCAATCACGAACACAGACGAAGCATTGAGCACCTACATTTCAATTGTTGGAAACTTGGGAACTACCATGACTGGCATGCCTGATTCCCATATTTGAGGAGCACCAACAAGTACACTTATCTTAGAAGTGATTACTGATCGTTTCCTTTGTATATCATGATGATGGAACAAATTTTTCTACTCAGTTTCTCCATCTTATTATTTTTGGTTAAGTCTCATCCACTGTGGGAAAAAAAGGCATAAAACAAACAATTACTTCTGACAAGCATGTTGATCCCAAGGTGAGATTTTAACTTCACATGAAAAGGCATATGGGTAAACATTATATCTTTACACGGAACGGATATTTGCTACAATGGAACATAATAGTGTGTATGCACATTCACTATGATGTCTTTCTTGTTCATCACTTTAGTATTCCATCTATTAGTGACTAAATTCAAAAAACCATTTTTTTATTAATCCATCTTTCCTCTACAACATAGGAGTATTACAATTTAACTTCCTCATATGCAACAAAAGCATCTACAAGCTGCCATTTCTTTATAGCAGTGACCACCATCTTCATGTTCTTGTTCCATTGTATTTGTACACAACCCCTTACTTTTAGTAAGGAGTAAAACATGGATAGTAAGACCACATCTTCTAAACATAGCGTTTCAATGTTAATGTCATATATTTTAGCTTTTCATGTTTATTTAATGATCACACTTTTCCATGAACTAAAGAAGACAAATTGTCATTGTAGTTTGATATGGGGACCAACCCTAGACTTAATTCGAACCCGGTCCAGTAAACAGAAACCAACTACCAGTCCAATCCAGTAAAAAGAAAGAAACCCAAAGAAATCCAAATGACCGAGCGACATAAGTTTGTCGGATCCCCAACTACTCGCATACGTGGTGGAATCCCATTGGCTAGGGCAAACAATACTTCACTTACCTCCAAGAAGGCTATAAATAATGCATTCATTCAGGTACAAAGCTATGCTTTAAACACATCCTTTAAACCAAATCTTCCCTCTCGTACTACATAGATTCTAACTTAAGGATTGAAGTGCTTTCAACCACCCAACGGCCAAGGACCTCCGCCATTAATTTGTGCAGTAATTCTCACGATCGAACGGAGGTTACCTGTCCGAACAATTCAAGCCAACCAACTTGACCACAACCTAATTGTCATACCATTCCAAAGGAACAGTGTCCCGTAAGGACAAAATCAATTGACACCGTCTATGGGCAAACCATAGTGCGGGCTTTACAACGTTTCCCACCAGATCCCAAAGTCTCATCTAGAGTCATGATGGAGATCACCTCAGAAGACTTACAGCCCTTTAGGAGCATGTAGCCTTGCTAACCAAGGTGCTCAAGAAAACAACAAGGACAATCTCAACCACAAGAAGAGCAAGCTGGACGGGCCGTCCTAGCTGAGACTTCAACCCCACCCTAAAGCCCTTCCCAGAGCCTGCCACATCAAGTTCTTGCCCCCATACTGATGAAGTAAACAATCAGACGTTTGGACTATTCAGTTAAGACATGGAGGAACATCAAGTGCTCATGGAAGGAAGGCTGAAGTAGATAAAAAAACAAGTCTAGTAAGTATATTTATGGGGTGGAGCATTCACCCTTCAATGAAACAATCAGAGGTGAACCGCCCCCCAAAGGGTTTACAATGTTGACTGAACCAAAGACCTGGTTGACCACATGCAAACTCTCCTAGACCTCCTTGGCATCCAACAGGCCTCAGATGCCATCATGTGCAGAATATTCCTCAATACCCTTCAAGGGTCAACCTGAATCTGATTCGTCGGACTCCTACCCTTATCCATCACCAGTTTCAAGGACCTCATCTCTGCATTCGTCACCGAATTCATCAGTTGCCGTTGACGAATGAGGGTCATAGATTATCGATACAACGTCAAACAACAGTTTCACCATTTCACCCCACATAATGTCTCAAAGACTCAGTTACTGATGGATGTCAAGGACACCAAGTTGCTAAAGTGGCCAGCCAGAATCAGACCTAAGCTTGGAAGAAGGGCGAGCTACTCAGAATACAGTGAGTTCCACCAAGGGCTAAGGGTTAGGAAACAATATAGAGAATTACTGACATCTTTTAGAAGAAATTGAGGCATTGAACAAGAGGGGGCACCTAGGTCGATATGTTGATCGCTGTCGAATTGAAAACCAACACTCAACAAGAAATTCGCCCACGGGCAACCAGGACAGGTGTTCGAAGAGAGCACCCTCATAGGAGAATGTAAGGATAAGAGATCTTCAAGGGACCGACCACGAAAGTTAGCAATACAGCCAAGAAAAATTATGTGTGTGACGTATATAACACCTGGCATGACACTTAGAGAGTGAAGAGACCTCCAAGAGACAGATCAATTTTACCAACCGAGACTTGGAGGTTCTTGCCATATCGTATGATGCTTTGGTGATCGCAACAATCGTTTATAACAACTTGGTGAAACAAGTTTTCATCGATAATGGTAACTCATGCGACATAATGCTTTGAGAACCTTTCCAAAAGATGAGGCTCAATGCCTCAGATCTACCATCGATGAAGACCTAGCTGAACGACTTTAACGACCACAACATGCCAGCCAAAGGCATCATCATGCTCCTAATGAGCCTCGAGGAGGGCAACCGACACATTACGGTCATGACAGAGTTTGTGGTGGTGAGGATCTCTAAATATTACAATATCATCTCGGGTCGGCCAACCCTCATCGGAATGAGAGCCGACTCGTCAACCTACCAACTTTACATGAAGTTCCCCACCATTGCCGAAGTAAGGTGTGTTCAAGGTAACTAGCTCACCATTTGGGAGTGCTACGTTGTCTTACTCCTGGTAAAGAAGGCAGAAATGCTCATCCTCTCGTAGGAGTTGGTAAAAGACGAGCTAGAGGCAAGGGTACAATTGATTACACAAAAATCAACGACTGAGGCAATACTAACAGGGTCACAGAATCCAAGAACAGAGTCGACCAAGGAGATGAAGGAAATTCAGTTGGGGGCAACCGACTGCCCTAGGATGTTACAGATGGGCTGTTCGTTACCAACTAAGGTTCGAAAAGCACTAATCCGAACCTTGCAAGAAAACACTGATGTCTTTGCTTCGCAATCGGCCGATTTGTTAGGTGTAGATCCTAGGGTCGTCATCCATGACATAAACGTAAACTCAACTGCTCGGTCCAAAAAGCAGAAGAAATGAACACTGACACTGGAGAAGTAGGAGGCTATGTTGAAGGAGGTTGATCAACTCAAAATCAAATTCATTCGAGAAGTATATTACCCGAATGGTTAGCTAACGTGGTTCTTGTCTGAAAGTCGAGCAATAAGTAGCAAATGTGCATCGACTTCATGGACCTGAATAAGTATGGTCTAAAAAGTAGTTTTTATTTGCCAAGCATCGATCAGTTGGTGGATGGTGCATCCGTTAACAAGCTGCTTAGCATAATGGACAATTTCTCTAGGTACAGCCAGATCTGAATGAATCCAACAAATAAGGAGAAGACGTCTTTTATCACTGACTAGGCCATGTACTGTTATAGAGTAATGCCATTCGGTCTTAAGAATACTGGAGTGATCTACCAACGACTCATCCAGAAGATCTTCAAAGAACAACTTGGCCGAAACATAGAGGTATACAGTGATGACATGCTGGTCAAGAGCAAGGAGGAGCTCAACCACGTAACAGAGCTAACAGAGATGTTTGCCTGGCTTAGAAAGTACAGGGTGAAGTTGAACCCTGAGACATGCATGTTCAGCATACAAGCTAGGAAGTTTCTCGGCTACCTAATAACATGCGAGGGTATCGAGGCCAACCCTAACAAAATAAAGGTGATCTTGGACATGAAACCTCAGACAATCAAGGAGGTCTAATGATTAACCAGAGGGATAGAAACCCTCAGTAACTTTGTGTCACCCTAATAGAGCCATCCTTGCTTGCTCGCTCAAGGCCAGGAGAAGTCCTGCAATGTTTCTCTCAGTCACAGACCTGGCACTTAGAGCAATGCTAGTGGAGGAAGACACACAGTAACGGCCTGCCTACCATATCAGCAAGACATCACAGGGGCTGGAGACATTGCACTCTCAATTGGAGAAGTTGGTGTTCGATCATCACAGCTCGGAGACTCCATCCATACTTCCAAGTGCACACAGTGATCGTCTGCACCAACCAGCCATTAAGGCAAACATTGCACAGGCCAAAAACATCCAACTTATTTCTGAAATGGATAGTCAAGCTAAGAGAGTTTTGACTTGCCCTACCAACCTCGAGTCACCATAAAATCACAGTCGTCGTCTGACTTCATCACTAAGTTTACCACAAGAGTTGGATTAATCAAGTGGAACCATCTTCCGAAAGGGTTAGGGTGGGTATCCTCCTTATCAGTCCGGAAAACACTCGCTCCAAGCATGTCCTTGGACTTGATTTTACCGTCACCAACAATACCACGGAATACGAAGCACTCCTGGCCAATCTTCACATATCTGCTTATGTAGGAGGCCATGAGCTACTCGTCCACAATGACTTACAGCCAGTTGTTGGACACTTAACAGGAAATTTTGAAGCTTGACATGCTAATATGGCTTAGTATTTAGTCGATGTACGAAGACTAATGTTAACCTTTGAATCTTGTGATGTTATTCAATTGAGATGCTGTCGAGGTTTGAGTATCAACAAGAAGCTAGAAGTGATGGTCATCGGCCAGGCAAAAGAAAAGCGGACGCTGATCTTGGAATACCTCCTCAATGGTATTGTACATGGATGCTAAGTAGATCAAGAGGCGAGTAGCCCAATATTACATCACGTCTGGACAACTCTATCGAAAATCTCTCATACACCCGCTTCTTAGATGTGTGGGACTGAAAGGTCGACTGATGCTAAAAAAGGTCTATGAAGGTGTCTACGACAATCAATCGAGAGCACAGTCGTTAACTTATAAAGTCATAAAAAAGGATACAACTGACCGACCCTTCAAAAAAAGGCCATGGACCTCGTTCAAAGATGTGACCGATGTCAACGTTTCACCTTCCTCCCGTAAGCTCCTCCAATTGAGCTTACTCTAATAAACTGTCCAATACTGTTCGATCAATAGGGGATCAATATAGTCGACCCATTTCCTAAGGCCCATGGACAACTTTTCAGCTTATTATTGGATTAGATTTCACAAAATGGATAAAGGTCGAGCTAGTGATGAAAGTGACCAATCGTCGGACGTGTAGCTTTTTTTTAAAAATATCATCAACCAATTCAAGGTCCCAATTGCTATGGTTGTCGATAATGGAGTCCAATTCACCAATAGAAACTTCCAAGCATTCTGTAATGAACACCAACTGAAATTCACCACAGTCGTTGATCCTTAAACAAATAGTGTGACAAAGATTACAAATTGATCAATCTGCATGCCCTAAAAAAGAAGAAGCTTAAGGGAGCAATCGAACTCTAAGCGAGCAAAGCGCCTTAAGTTTTGTGGAGCTACGTAACAACCGCTCGTATGTCAACTAGTTCGGGGCTGACGTAGTTATCCCTATCAAGTTGAAGGTGCCTAGTTACAAATTGCTCACTTAGGAGGCGAAGGTGAATGATAAAGATAGTCAGGCAAGGATCTCCTAGAGGATATGCACCTTCACACCCAACCACGAATAGTGACCCATAAGCAAAAGATGACCTAGTACCATAGCAATGGGGTTCGACCTCAACCCATGGAGAAAGTTGACTTGGTATTGTGTAGAACAGATGTGCCGATGCACGCCGAAATTGGGAGAAACTGTTGCCAAACTAAGAAGGCCCCTACGACTACCATGTTGCAGTCATCGTCCTACCAAGGACATACAAATTGCTGCACCTAAAGAACTAGGAGGAATAGAAGGAGCCTCCTTGCCAAGGACTTAGAATAACCTTAGAAAATATTACGTATAGCCCAAATGTACTTCATACTTTAATACGATTCCTTACAAACCCCAACACTTCTTTCATACTCAACGCTACACCACCCCGCTTGCCCACTACACTACCAAGTCGATCTCCAATGCTACACCACCTGGCCCAACCACCACGCCACAAGGTCGATTTCTAATGCTACACCACCTGGCCCAGCCACCACACCGCCAGGTTGGCCTTTGATGCTACACCACCTAGCTTAACCTAGCCACCACGTTGCCAAGTTGACCTACAATGCTACACCACCTGGCCCAACCACTACATCGCTAGGTCAGTTTCCAATGCTACGCCTACACCACCTAGCACAGCCACTGCGTCAACAAGTCGGTCTCCAACACTACACCCCTTGGCCTAGCTACTACGTCGTTGGGTTGATCCCCATGCATACACCTCCTAGGCCAGTCCACAAACTAACCTGTACATGCTGTTAGGACAGTCGTTGCCAAGTTAGTCACCCTACTCTACACCTCTCAGCCCTCCCATACTTATCAACTCTAGTAGACGTACCTAATGAAATAGTTTGACAAAACCCAAGCAAACTGATCGGCAAAAACTCTAGGTGAACCCTTTATCACTCTCAACACAAAATCATATAACGAACAAGTAAATCAAACGTAGGAAACAACGTATGAACAAGTAGAAATATCCAAGCATGGTTAAATTCCATCAATTATTTTAGGAGGGTTTACAACATAAAGGTTAGCCAACCTAGATAAGATACAACACATAAAGGAACTTATTGCTTAGGTGTCTTCAGCTCCATGGATATCCTTAATTGATGTATCAACCACTAGAGCAACCTTTAGGACAATAAGAGGCGCTGTGCTGAAGCCTTCGATTAGTTCTGTCCCCATCGGGGGTAACTTGTCAGTCGATGGTTGCTCCCCTTCAACCCCTACGTCGTCTAACGCCATTGCTTGCAACTCGTCCAAAATGAACGAGAAGTTCAATTTGGGGGATTGAGCAACCACCATGACGTGGGCATGCCTTAGACCAATGTTGACACACTAAGACAAGTCTTCAGTGTAGTCGTAGGAAGCACGGTACTCTTCAATGATGTTCTCGATCCACACCTCAACCTTTAGCACGACCTTAGTCACTTTCTCCTTGACCTCGAACACTGTTTGCTCGGCCAATTTCTTCGCATCGCTCAACTCAAATACCAAGGTGTGTAATCAAACGTTCAGCTCAAGCACCTTGCTCAACTCGACCCTCTCCTCTTCAATCTGGGCCACTGATTCTCAAACTTCAAAGTGAGCTTGGTGTTTTTCCTCCATAATTCAACCATTGTCACCTCGACCTTATCTTTCTCGACCTTGTCCTTGGCCAACAATAGAAGGTTCTCTCCACTATAGCCTCCTCGAACTCTACCGAGAGTAGTCAAGCTACCTGAGACATAAGATGGAATCCTTGCATCCAAGGGTTGAATGATCAGACAAACAAAGGACGATGAAACACTTACAAAACTATTGTGAACTGCGATCATGTTGATGAGATTCACACACTCGATCTCCGCAAGCCACTCCATGTCCCCTAGTAGAACGTAATTACCCACCCAGTTTTGGCATTAAGGGCCCAACTCAACCACCGCATGACTAGAGCCGAGCACCAACTCCAGAAAGTGCTCCTTACCCTTCCCTTTCCCATTAACACTATTCTTACAGTGATATCCTTGATTGTGTGGCTTGATGAACGCTTTTCCTTCCACTCAAACCCAAGGTTTTCCATGACAGAAGGCCTTTCAATCATCCCGATCAAGGACCCAATCAAGGTTTGGAGAATGAGCATGGGCGAATGAGGGCAAATGAACACCTTCTCAACCCCTTGGCCGCGCGACAACTTCTCCAAGTCAAACCGGCCAACGTCCACCTTCACCTTCTTCTTCCAACCTAGTATACAAGTACGAGAGCTAGACTGAAGATTTAACCAAACTTGAATTACAAAGCAAAGAAAACAATAAAATAGGAAGACAATGGTTAAACGCCCACAAAGGTAAAATGACCAAAAAGGCCGTGCAAGGGTTGCTAGCTTACTGAGGCACACACCCAATGAATGATCAAGGGACTCAAGCAACAATTTTCTCCTTCTAGTCTAGATGCCTATCTCTCCAATCGCATCCCAAATAAACCCCCACTCTCCATCCTTTGATGGGGGTATTCAAAATCAAGCTCATATTGGTACTTAGATGCTCCATAAGCAAGAATCGGTACAACATAAACGAGATTGTCTACAAATGATAGCTCAAAATACGATGCATATCCATCCTCATTCAGCCTTAGCAGCTCCAGCACCTGCAGCTTATCGGACGATAGTTCTTGACTGGGCTGCATGTGCATCTCCACCAACTTGATTTTCTTTTGGAACGACACTAGTGACAAGCACATGCCAAAGTGCATCATTAGCACGACGAACAAAATAAAGATTCTTATGTCATTTGGATGGAGTTGAGTCAACGTTATCCTATACTATCAACACATTTCAACAAATAGTAGTGGTAAAGGAAGCCACAGGCTGACGACCTGATGATCCTCAAATAGGGCGAAGCATCCTAGGCCCTTTCCTATTACTGTCAATATGCAATTGCTCGGGATCCTGAAACGCCCCTTTATCCCCACCTAGACGTTGATGCCACCAAAGGCTTGTGCTCTACTTTCCTCCAATTTGACTGATCAGTTGTGTTGTGTTTGTCCTCTTCTTCGGTCACTACATACACGTATGTATCCTCAGTCTGCTCGAACGTATCTTTCGTCTTTTCGGTTCGTTGTCTCACTACTCAACCAACCTCTTGCACTACGACTCTCTGACTTGGACTCGGACTCTGTACCTTGACAGTGGATCTAGACTACCTAACCTTTCTGTATATTGATACCCCTTTCAACCATCTTAGTTTTCAAGGTTACTCATACTCTTGAAATTTTCGCTCAAAGGCTCACTCACAATCAAGATTGTAGAGGCTTTCACTCAAAGGTTTTCATAGGCTTTATAAAGACCTCTCGGAAGCTGAACAAGTATTGCAATTGTTTTGGAAATCGAAGAGGTGTAGCACATTCACCAATGACACGTAACCACTGCTACACAACTTTTCATGACCAAACACGCATAGGAAATGTAGGGCACAGGTCACGAGGCACTTGTCGCCTTCGACAAAGAAAGGCTCAGTTGGTCATTTCTCTTTTGCTTCGGTAGCCAACCTACCGCTCAACAACCAAAATGGGGGATTCCTTATATGGAGACTAGTCCTAGACACGATTCGGGCCCAGACTAATAAACAAAAACCAACTACTAGCCCGATCCAATAAAAAGAAAGAAATCCAAGCAACAGTTACTTGCATACCTGGTGGAATCCCATTGGCTATGGCAAATAGTACCTCACCTAAAGTAAGCTACAAATACCACAATCATTCTGATACAAATATATGATTTGGACACATCCTCTAAACATGATCTTTCCTCTCTTACTATTCATACTCTAACTTAAGCATCAGAGTATCTTCAGCCACCTAGTGGTCAAGGACCTCTGATGTTGGTTTGTGTTGTAATTCTAAGGACCAAACAAAGGTAACCTATTGCTGAACTAGTCCAAAGGTACAGTGTCGCAGTGATCAAGAGCGAAATTACAGTTGTAGGGTTCTTTTGATCCTTTGACTGCTCCCATGTTGTAGCTGGAATGCAACTCATGTTGCTGTTCTAAAGATGGAAATCTCTCTAGATTAGTTTTTCTATTGTTCTCTGTCCGTGTGATTTCATCTATAATTCTAATTTTAGTTACTGATCGAAACAATTGTTGGTAAAATTTGATTGATTATCATATATCATTCTAAAATGTGAAGACGGTAATGGAACTATAAGTGAGTACAAAAGTTAAAAAAAAAACCAATTGCTTACCCTTAGCCCTAGCAGTGTTGCAACAGAACCACCTAATGAGTGCCCAACAATACAAATCTTGTAACCATGGCACTCCTGCCCAGTTCCCATCAACGAAGAAAGAAACCCAGTAGTTTCAGATGAGAAACAATCTACAAAATTCAAAAATGCAAGAAATCTGTGAAAGGAAAGTGAAAAACCGCGAGAATTTACTACAGAAGAGAATATACAGCACAAAGAACTATTGCTGCTTCACACACCAAGAATAATTATGTATATTTCATCAATTTCTCAATTTTTCATACAAATGGTAAAGCCAATGATGCTGACTTTGTCTATCCAGAATCTATGAGTAGAGATTTACAGACAAATTGCAAATGTGGCTGGTTTTTTTTGTTTCCTTTTTATGGGATGAGGGGTGGGATTTGGGGGGGTGGGGGGGATGGTTGAGATAATGATAAATTTCAGTTAATGCAACTTCATTAATAGATGATGATCAAGGGTTCCAAGATATGATGGTCAAAGATTAAAACGCACAGATAATTGTTCAATTGGAGTTTCACAAGGGAAAAAATAGCAAACAAAATAAACCAAAAGTGAAGGAATATGTGGAGTGTCACAATTTATACCTGGACAGACATCTGCTATTTCTCTATGTTGGGGTTTGTACCATAGCAGACATCTGCATGGAAGCCCACTATTTCATGTGTTAGGTTTGTACCTTAGCAGACGTCTGCTAATTCCCTAACATGTTTGGGATCATGAGCGAACGTCCATTACAAACAATGTAGTTTCCTTCTTTCTTTTTTCCTCTCTCCTAAATTTAGGAGATTATATTTCATTTGTGATCATGAAATATTATTATTCTTTCCATCTATTTTATCATGGTATAGAACCAAATCCTAACCTAACCATCATTTTCATCCCTCCATCATTAGCTTTCTTTATCCCTCCACTGCCCTTTCCACCACTGTTTCCTTTAGTTATCTGGTGACCTAATCTTTGATCATTGTTGTGATGCTTATTTGAAGGCTGCCAATCTCCCCCTATTAAATTGGTTATTGTTATCTCTTGCATGATTAATTGTTAATTGCGATCTCTTGTACGTGATACACATTACCACTATGGTCGAGTCCTCTACCCTAGCTTCTGCTTTTGAGTTCAAGGCAACAGTGGTTATTAATGTAAAGTTTAATGGCCACAACTATCATTTGTGAACTCAGAACTTCCGTGGATTTCTTGCTTCTCAAGGCCGTGAACATTATCTTGATAATCAACCAGATAGAAAAGACTCAGTTTATTACATGGAGATAATCTGATTGTGCAATGTAGACATGGATGATAAATGTTATGGACAAGGAGATATGCATTTGTTTCTGGGATTGGCTTTGCATCTACGGCAAAGGAGATGTAGGCATCCATTAAAGAGCTACACTCGAACGAAGCTAACGGATCATGTAACTACAAGTTGTTTAAGAAGATTGTGGATAGCAAACAAGAAGATCGGTCTCCAAGTGAGTTCTACTCAATCTACAAAAGGATTATCAACTAGTTCCATGAGTTACTGCCCTTTCCCATTGACCTTGATAAACAAAGAAAGCAACGCAAGGATTTGTTTGTTTGTGGTTTTTTGATAAACTTAAATGAAAATTATGAAGTGTTAAAGGGTCACTTACTGAATGAGATGACAATCTCTTCATTAAAATCAATATTTTCTCATCTCCAAACTGCATCCTTGACGATATCCCCGTCAACTATGACATCAATGGATCAATCTACTATGGCTGCACGTGATCGCTATGGGACTAACAAAGGGTCTGATGGTCTCTAACGACAGTCTTCTAGAGGGTGTAATGTTCCACTGCGTGATGATAAGAAGTGTACGTTGTGGCAAGCCAAAACATACAAAAGATACTTGTTGGAAAAAGCATGAGAAACCAGATTAGATCAAAGGGTCAAAGTCTACTAGAACGGTTGTGGCTACCACAAATGTTTTTCAACATCTCATGATATTGTTCATTTGTCTCATAGGGTGTATGACTACCTTCATGCATCGTAGTCTTCTACCTCTATTGCCACACATGCTCTAAAGCCAGGTACACTTTGTCACCTCTCATGATAAAAGTAAGTTAATTGATTCCATTGCCTCGAGTCATATGACAAGTAAACACAATCTATTTTTTAGCCTTTCTATTGCCTCTCAATGCTCTCCCATTACTGTTGCAAATGGTTCAATGTCTCCCAAATTATCTTAACATGTTGTCTGTGAGTTAAATTACAAAATCTTTGCATTGTTCAATAACCTTTTTTTCCTCTCATTATGTTTTTCAAAACCTTCAAACAAAGGCAATCATTGGTGCAAGTGCTGAGTCTCTGGGAGTCTACCATCTTAGGCCAACCTTTGTTGTTGCTACATCTACTGTTGTTTCTCCATTTTAGTGATATTGCCATCTTGGTCATCCTTCCTTTGCTAACTTGAAGAAAATTGTGTCTTTTAGTGAGTCATTTCTCGTGTGATGTGTGTTAATTAGGCAAACATCATCGAATGCCTTTTCTTTTGCATTATGAGATCAAAAATACTAATTTATTTCAATTAGTTCATAGTAATGTTTGGAGTCCACATCATGCTCCTACTATTGGTGGTTTTAAATATTTTATCATCTTTGTAGATGACTACTTTAGAATGACATGGTTTTACCTTCTTAAAGATATAATCTATTTTTATGTATTTAAATCTTTTCACAATGAAATAAAGACACAATTTTCTACCCTTTTGTGTATCTTGTGAATTGACAATGCTCTAGAATACATA
>JAMKQA010001230.1:0-30273 GCA_024699735.1 Posidonia australis
TTCCCCCCCCCCCCCCCCCCCCCCCATCCCATGTTGTTTTTGAGGGGTCTGCGTGTAAGAGGTAACCTCCTAGGGGCAAACGTAGCAGGAGTGTTATTCTTTTTGGGTCAGGGAGACAGAGGGGCAGAGGTACTGGAGGATGAGGGGCATAAGTCCCAACAATATCTAAATTTTATGGGATATACTAGTCTTCTAAACACAAAGAACCTGGTGTCAGGGAGTTCCTTCCCAGGATGCAGACGAACCCTAACCTTTGCAAAACCCAGAAACTTGAACCGATCAAGGGAAGTGTCTATTTCCAGCAATTCAGCAAACTCAGAGACCATATGGGAGAAAAGGTCAGTGTTCCATAGATGGTGTGGTATACCCTCTAGCCTGATCTAGATACCTTCTTCTTTTAGAGTGTATACAGCGTTAGAGTTTACAGACCACGGGACATAGGATGCTGGCAGAGTTTGAAGAATGGAACCATACAGGTTAAGAGCCTCATTCCGAGAGGAAGTGGAAGAGAACTTGATCAGAAATTTGCCTGGGGTGAAATCGAGCACTTCTACAAAGGTGGATGGGGGCCAATTTGTACGAAGATGCCACTCCAGGTTGAGCTTCGACAAGTGTGGCGAGTGCGCAGTCACTGTCGCACAACAAGAGAGTCCATGCATCTGATCATAGACCGATTCAGAAAGTGGAAGAGGCTTTGGGGCATGAGGGGTGAGCCCAATCATCCTCTCAGTAGCAAGGACAAACTTAGAAACCTACAAGAGTTTACAGATAGCTAGCGAGTGTGAAGGAGAAGAACATTTGTAACAAGCACCATTAAATATGCAGAACTTTTCGTATGTCCACGAAGCCCACAGGAGAAACATCTCCCTTTTTTCCTACAAAACTTACCAGGGGCGAAACTCTTCTCCTCCGTGTAACCACTTCCCAGGGTCCGGAAGACTCTTCAAAAGTAGGCGATGGAAAAGCTAGAGAAGGCAAAGAGGAGTGTTTCTCCGGGGAGCAGTGGGTGTCTTCTTGCGTCCTGGAGACTTTACAAGGAGAGGCCAGGGAAGAAAAGCGAGAGCCAGGGATGGAAGGAGGAATTGAAACACTTTTGTTTCGAGTATGGGGTACTGAAGGGTTTCGTGCAGCACACTCCTCTCTAGAGGAAATCTCCGTGTCAGAGATATGGGATATTTTCAAAGGAGAGTGTGAAGCAGCGGTATCAGAGTTCGTAACAGACGTAAAATCAAAAGAAAGTAGGGGAGGTGAACCGCTTTGGTTCACAGAGTTAATTACGACATCCAGATTATCACAATCCGAGATAATAAATCCATTTATCACATAATCTTGCCGCTTAGCCCTAGGAAATCGATCAAGATAATTGATCGGATTATAATTGAATAAATTAGGGGGGGAGAAATTGGAGTAATTCCACACAGAATGCGAGGCATTAGCAAGTGGGTCCACATGGCATTTATTACCTCGGGAAGCACTCCCAAGGGGTGCATCTTCTTCGGCTAACCAGTGATCACCAATCGGTCGGGGCACGGCCCTAAATGAAGATGAAGGACAAAAAACCGAGTCTTTCAGAGATAAGATCCAATCCCCAGACTCTCCTTCGGACTCCCAAAGCCAAGACAAGTTTTTACTAGGTTGACATATGTCGTCAACCTCAAAGTCACTATTGTGACAAAAGGACTCAGACAAAGAATCACAGGTTGTATTTCTAGCTCCTCGAAAATCAGAGTAAAATCTCACCATAAAGGACCAGATCATCCAGCAATATCCAAAAGAAAAACAATCATTCAAGATGCATATTGAAAGATCAGTAAAACGATAAGGAAATACAACATATAATCCAGAAGGAAGATCAAAATACAGATCTGAAG
Source organism: Posidonia australis (assembly GCA_024699735.1). Lineage (NCBI taxonomy): Eukaryota > Viridiplantae > Streptophyta > Magnoliopsida > Alismatales > Posidoniaceae > Posidonia > Posidonia australis. The sequence goes on from JAMKQA010001230.1 coordinate 1,872, forward strand.
GAGAATCACGCAAAAAATTTCTCTCTGTTCTCCAGCACTTTTTTATCTCCCCAAAATAGATTAAGGAGGAGAGAAGATGCCCCCAAGGTAGGGGACAAAACCTCGGGGAGATCTGCCGCAGCTCTGATCTTGCCCTAGGGCAAGCCAGCCGCTCGGCAGGCAAAAGTGGAAAAGGAATAGGTGCATTAACTTTAACACATACCTGTGGGCGTATGGAGAATCGCAGGTTTTTTACCTTGCAGCAATTTTAATTGTGCCCGCCAAGATTTTAAGGTTCTCCAACATCCTAAAACAACACCTTTCACCTATGACAGAATCTAGGGTTAAAGCACAAATTGTTTGGTAAAACTACAGTTTGGCCCAGACTCTTGCAGAGATTCCTCGATGCCCCTCAACCATGCAAGATTGATGGTAAGTGTAATGTCTTTGCTTTGGAGGTGCTACCTAATAAAGTATTATCCTTTAATTATAATAATTTAAACAATTAAAATAACAAGAAAAACACTACTATCTAGAAATAATGTGCGACAAGTGACTCTGAAACTCAAGCACCGGTGATTGGACTGCACTCTAGCTACGTATCCGAAAATCAAACACAAAAAGAAAAACACGTGTGAGTGACACCTAAGTCATTCAGTACGCATCTAACTACAGAAAACCATGAAAAACTCTAATTTTTATTAGTTATATAACCATTTCACAAATTTTAGGAAATCTACTTTCCAAACCATGCCATTTTCAAATCATTTTCTTTATTCAAATCTCATGCATTTTTCAACTGCAACACATGTAAATTCATTTTTGTAATTATTTACATTATAATGAATTTATTCCTGGACAAGTGTTATTGTTCCAAGGCCTGTTTATGTAATTTTTGTGATTTTGGGCTTGGACCTTGTGGGTCAGCTTCTATTTACGCATTCCTGTGCGTGGTTGGCACTATGCATTGTGGCACTGTGCTTGTGGGCTTGGATATGGGTCTGTGTGGGGCCTACGTTTGTGGGTTGGTTGGTGGAAGTGAGTTGGTGCGGTTGGTTGCTAGCTCGTGTGGAAGGCTGATGGTTGCACTGTATATGTATGCATGTAGCTACCACCATCTACACGTATATAGCTGTAGCTCGTCAACCTCCTCCTTCGCACCTCTCCTCCTCTTTTCCCCGCTTCATCGTCCTCCTCCTGAGCACCACTTCCCCCTTCCCTCACTAGTCCTCTCTCCTTCCCTCCCTCTCTCTCCCATTCACCTGCTCCCTCACCTTCTTCCTCTCCCGTCCCTTCTCCATCTCCTCCTTTGTTTCTTCCTCTCCCCCTGTTTGGCATGCTCGAGAGTCGACGGCAACGTGCAGCGGCTTGTGGCGGTGGTGTATGGCTTCAGGGAGTTGTCCCAAGGGTCATGGAGGCTCCGGAGGCTCGTGGGTGGCGATGGCCAGAGTTAAGTCACTGGAGGTCGTATTAAGGTACGACATTCAAACCAAAGTGTAGAAACCATGAAATTGGTAGAAAATGATAGAAATGCATGAAATCTGGGTAAATTTATATGTCTATAATTTATTGTGGATTTTTGGGAATTTATGGAGGCATTTATGGCATTTTATGGTAGTTATTGTGGTTTGGGTCCTTTTGACCCCTTTGTCTTTGAGAATTTATATCTTACTATGTGATGGATGGATTTTGGTTTTGTTTGTGTAGATTTAGAGTAGACTCGAGGGTCTACAATATATGTTTTAGTTGGATTTTGTGGTATTTGTTTTGGAGGTCAGCCCCATGGTCCCATTTTAGACGATTTCAAAGGTTGGAGCTTTTAGCCATTTTCTGGATTCACAGAAAATGACATATCGAATCATTTCGGTATACCGTTTTATTGTCAGTTTAGGTACTCTACTCAAATTTTGATCGTCCGATTTTGGATAGTCGACCGAATTAGGAGATTTCAATCGACCAAACCACTCTTCGGTCTACCGATTTGGCCATGAGTGTTGACCGTTGACTTGTTTCAGTCAACCAATCCTAATCGGTCTTTCGATCCAAGGATTTTCAGTATACCAAACTCATTTCGGTATGCCGAATCAGGGGCCTAGCTGTTTTACAAATCTGATTTCTGAGTATTTTCTGGATAGGTTTGTTTTGCCCATTTGAGATGGGATTGTGGGCCGTCAATGATGATCTCATGGGACACTTGATGTGTCGTTTTGCCAAGGTTTTAAAAGAGCTTCCAAAAATATAAAATGGTTTGAAAATGGTTTTCAAAGAGATGGTTGGCCCGTTTTGTAAATGGTTTTCCTGATTTTCTGTGTGCGAGACGAGACATCGTGGGACCGTGTTGTCGGGACTAGGGAATGTGACAACATTTTCGGGTGGTCGGGCGTGTCTCCCTTGTTGAGGTCGGAGGCCGAGATACTTGAGACTAAGAGTCGTCGGGTCTTGGAGGTATGAGACTCCCTGACTGTCGTCACGATGCTAGAATTGTGGTCCGCGGGTTGAGGTGTGTTGTGGCATGATGGAGAGGTATGATACTCCTGCTATCGCTGTGAGCACTGAGGCTCGGGAATTGTCGGGTGTGGCGGTATGACACTCCCTCCTGAGTACCGTGTGGAGGACATCGTGAGGAGATGTATCTTGTGGTGGCCAATGCAGGTGGAACACCAGCCCAGTAGCTAGTAGCGTCCTGAGAGACAAAATTTAGCTTTATGAGGATTCTCCAAGAGGGAGAATCGCAAGACAGTGAACGCTCATACACAGGGTGGCCATCATCGTAGCAGTGTAGACATCGTTGGTCACGCTTCTGTGGGCCGTTTGTGGCTAGAGTTGGTTGTCTGGCTCCAAACTTCCCGACTCATTATGTGTGATTTTGATCATTGAGAGCCTCGTTTATGGTTTTAGGTTAATAGAGCTCTATTTGCTGTTTTGGCCAGTGTGGGCCACATTTGCTATGGTTTTCGACCTTGTGGGCCTGGTTTGTGGAATTTTAGAGAAAATGATTTGTAAAATGATTTTTAAGGAAAATTAATTATAGTTTTGTTTTCCGTCGTTTTTCATGGGGTGCGTGTTGAATGACTTTGTGTCACTCACACTTGTTCTTTGTGGTTTTTAAGTTGTAGGTATAGGCATACAGTTGGGTTTTAGCATAATGCATATAGTATGGAGTCTCGTAGCCGCACATACAAGTTACTGGTAGTTGATATTTATGTTTAGCTTTAATGTCCTATAATTTAATTTGTTTTATATTATTATGGAAATTTGGGGCGTGCATTAACACTTATACATTTCGAGAAAACCATATTCTCAACCAGATCGATCCCAAAACCATAAGGCCACACATAACTCAAAACACAAGCACAATTGGCTGACAATTGGCTAAAACCTGGAGTCTCAACTCATACTAGAACCTCGCTAAAACTTCAAACCAAAACACAGTCCAATTCCAATTCAAAATCACATACTCATTGACATTCATTTGCAATATTGTCACTTTGATCAAAAGTGACCTAACCACAAGCAGTCGGTGAGGTCGCAACACCTACCCTACTGCAATGTTGCGATAAACTTCCCCATGAAGGAGGACACTGCCCTAGCCTACAAGGCTCAACATTTCATTTTTATCACATATGCACTGGGATACATCTTTTTACGTCTCTTAGTGTTTGGTCATCTAGGTTTCCACCTTTAGGTCCAGCCAACACTGTCTCATATAGGGTATCCCAGTCTATTTCAATCGCTCCAACCTCGACAACCACGGTTGTATTTGACAACTAGTTTCATTGGAGTTTCATACCCCTATCAAATTGTCGACACGAAACCCACATGGATCCAAAACAATCATCAAATCCATTTTTCAAAACATGTGGTTTCTTTTCCAAAACCACTTTCAAATCTTTTCATTATAGGAAATCACATTCCATAAATCATCCTCCCACTCAAAGGAGAATTCCACCAAAACCTAATATGCCATAAATCATTTAAAACCATTCACATTTCATAGACATGGGACTCAGGCCCAAAACACCTCAAATCATTCATTTCTTTATCATGGGAATCATTCCCATGATCCAAAACCTCATTATATGGATTACACTAAAACACATGTCAAATCCACATCAAAATCCATTTATAATCATCATTAATCAAAATCTCATTCATACAACTCTAGGCTCTGGTTCAGCATACCCAACCAAAACGACAGACTAAAATAAGCTTAGGTACCCAAATAGGTCGACCGAATTTTGGAACGATCGTCCGAAAATCCTTGAAAAAGTAGACCGAACATGTTTGGTCGTTCAAAATCCCCTGATCCAGAAGATCAAAACCTTTCGATCGATCGAAATAGGGACTTGGGGCCGAAACTAACAGGAAAACAACACACCTAATTTTGTGAATTCTGAAAATTACCCCCAAGCCCTAGCTCACTCGTTCACTAGAATGGGAGCTATCGGTAAACTCATCTCTGATGAACCATAAATCTCACAAAATCAACCAAATGTGGGGCTTTAAGTCCACTACCATTTGGGATAGATTTCATTCAAAATCATTAACCATAACTCTCGGAATAAAATCATAAGCATAGGGAGCTCGATAATAAACACTGTAACACACGTTCCATAAAATCTCCAAAAATCCACAATAATTCACCATAATTCATAAACATGGTATAAATCAATCCTAGGCATGCAATTCTACTCATCCATACCAAATCCGCAATTTTTCTCATGATTTAATCCTAATTATCATGATTTCTACTCATTTATTCATCAAGCACATTAACAGAGAGGGAGCGGGATGCATACCTCTCTAGCAAGCCTCTCCTCACCTCCAGCGAGCTCTGAGCTTGCTCGGCCACCGACGAGCTCTGGTGATACCTCCCCTCTCCAGCGCTCGGTTCACATCACACCACCTCTTGCCCTCTCTCTTTGTGGCTTGGCTCTCACCCCTTTGGTTCCCCTCCTCTGTCTTGCGCTCTCCTAGATGCCCGAAGCCATCACCTTTTTGTCCTCTTTATCTTCTCCTCTCCCTTGCCACCCTTGAATCCCATTGCCCATCAGCAACTTTCCATCACTGGCATGAAGGAGACAGGACAAGTGGTGTTGGCTCATGAGTCAGGGAAGAAAGGAAAGAAGAGGAAGAAGAAGAAGAAGGCACGTAAAGGAGAGAGAGAGAAACACTGTTCATGGTTTGACTAGAACCAACCAAGATCCCATGCACCCACTCACAGGAGCCACAAGAAGCCAAAATGCCACTCAACCGAGAAAACCAAGCCAACACAGCCACATAGAGAGAGAAAACATACATTGGGCCAAAAACACAATGATTATCCATTAATAAACCATATTACACTAATACCACAATTATTCATGGTTTACAATAATCTAGATAATCAAGTATAGATGTTACATTGTATCCCCCTTAGAAGGAATTTCATCATCGAAATTCACTGCTAATAAAACAAATGAGGGTATCTCATGTAGATGTCCACTTCACACTCCCAAGTATCTTCCTCTGTGCCATGGTGCTGCCACTGAACCAACACCATGGAATGACCTTATTCCTGAGGACTTCCTCTTTCTGGTCTAGAATCCATACTGCATCCTCTACCATAGGCAGGTCCTCTTGAAGCTCCTCTGGCTGCATTGATATCACTTGGGACATGTTAGCTAGATACTTCCTCAACATGAACTCATAAAAGATGCTATGCACACTAGCCAACTCTAGAAGCAGGTCCAACCAGTAAGCCACCTCACCAACCCTTTTGGTAATCTGATATGGTCCAATATAATGGAGACTCAACTTGCCTTGCTTCCCAAACCGTGCAACTCCCTTGGTTGCTGACACCTTTAGAAAAACAAAGTCTCTCACCTTGAATTCCAAAGGCCTTCTCCTCTAATCTGCGTAGCTCTTCTGTCGACTCTGTGCTGCTAGCAATCTCTTCCTGATCAAGTCCACATTGCCCTCGTACTGCTGTACGATCTCAGGGGCCAACCAATTGTCTCTCACTCACCTTACTCCAACATGTGGGGGTCTCCCATATAATGCCTCAAGAGGTTCCATCCCAATACTGGCATGGTAACTGTTGTTATATGCAAACTTAATCAAAGGCAAATGATTCTCCCAGCTACCACTAATGTCTAGGGTGTACGCCTGCAACAATTTCTCCAGTGTCTGAATGATTCTCTCTGTCTGATTATTTGTTTGAAGGTGGACGACAATACTATAGTTCAACACTATACCAAAAGCCTCCTGCAATGCTCCTCAGAATCTCGAAGTAAATCTTGTGTCTTTGTCAGACACTATAGACATTGAGACACCATGTAGCTGAACAATCTCAGCTATATACAACTCTACCAGTCGAGCTAGTGGAAAATACACCCTCATAGGTAAGAAATGTGTCGATTTTGTCAAGCGATCCACAATCACTCAAATCGTGTCATTCTTCCTTCTAGTCCTTGGCAATCCAGTGACAAAATCCATAAATACATGCTCCCATTTCCATGCTGGGATGTTCAGAGGTTGTAGAGCTCCTTTAGACTTCTGATGCTCAATCTTCATCATCTGGTAGGTTGTTCACTTGGCCACATATTCAACAATTTCTCTCCTCATTCCTGGCCACTAAAATTCCTTTTCAGGTCATTGTACATCCTGATGCATCTTAGATGAATAGTGTATCTAGAGTGATAGAATTTATTAAGCAGACTGTTCTTGATTTCTTTCACTTGAGGCATATATAACCGTAGGTCGTACCTCAACCCACTGTCTACTCCAATTGAGAAGTGAGGTGCATCCCCAGCTTCCTCCAGATCTCTGGCACAAAAGAATCCAATTGTTGAGCGATAACAATGGCCTCCACCATTCTAGGACGAACAGATAAATTAGCCAACAAAACTCTAGCAACTCCTTAAGACTGTCTCCGAGGTCTACACTCCACTAGTCCCTCTAGCAATTTCCATTTTTGGATCATCAAGTTGGCCATGACCTAAGTGCATCAGCTTAGAGCATTGACAACCACACTTGCTTTCCTTAGGTGGTATGACAGGCTGAAATCAAAATCCTTAATGTACTCTACCCAGTGCCTCTATCTCAGGTTCAGATCCTTCTACATGAAGATGTACTTCAGGCTCTTGTGATATGTGAACACCTCAAATTGTTCGCCATAGAGATAGTGCCTCCAAATCTTCAAGGCAAAAACAACAGCAGCCATCTCCAAATCATGAGTGGGATCATTCTTCTCATAATCCTTGAACTGATGTGAGACATACACCACCACCCTACCATGTTGCAGCAAAACACAACCCAAGCTGATCCCATAAGCATCACTACATATTGTGAAACTGCCACTCCTAGATAGTAAAGTCAAAACTAGGGCTAAAACCAGATTGAGTCTTCAACTAATTGAAGCTCTCCTCATACTATCAATCCCAAGCAAAGTGCACTTCCTTCCTGGTCAATCTGGTCAAAGGTACAGTAATCTTGGAGAAATCTTGAATAAATTTCCGATAATATCCTACCAAACAAAGAAAACTCCTGATCTCAGTCATGGTCTTTAGTTTAGCCCAACTGCTAATTGCCTCTACCTTGGCAAGATCTACCGTGATACCTTCCCCAGATATGACATGACCAAGTAAAGACACCTCCTCTAGCCAAAACTCACACTTGAATCAATTAGCTTCTCTAGAGAGGGGTGAATAGAGAATCTTTTTAATTTAGCTTAGTGTTCATTTCTTTTTGACTTTCTTCAAGCAAATTGCTAAATAAAAGAGATAAAACAAGAATACAAGCAAAGAAATAATATGAGAGATAATGAAATAGACACAAAAGATTTATAGTAGTTCGGTGAACCTTAGCCTAATCCACTCCTCAAGAATCCTCTTGAGAATTTCCCTTAATCTTAAATTGAAAACTTACTTCTGTTGGTAGTCTTACCAACCCAAATTTGGCTTCTTCCATTTCTCGATCCCAAAGAAGTTAGAACATCCTTCTTTTTTTGTCACTTTACAGAATGAAGATCGCTCTCAAATACAACTCACACAACTCAGTATAAGATCTCACTTTACAACTCTAGTATGTGGGAGTAAGAATGGAAATGTAGCTCTTTTATAGCTTGTATAACCAAGAGTGAGTAGGTATGTGTGTGTCATTTCCTTCTAACCATGTAGAGTTTCTATATATAGAGCTTGAGTCTTGCAATGTTGTGTCTATCAACTAGTGCAACGTTCTGTAACGGTTAGTAGATCGGAATGCCGTCTAAGATTTGGAATGCCATTTTAACCCTAATTTCTATTTTTGTGTCCAGATTGATATGCTGAAAAATCTATTCGGTATGCCAAAAATTATTGATCCAATATTCTGAAAATCCTCGAAGTGTCAAAAAACAATATGCTTCCAGTTGGCTAGTGTCTTGATCTTCGGTGTGTCGTGCAACAGCCTGATGTACCGAAATCTCTTGTTTTGGTATTCAAATTTTTTTGGAATACCTAATGCATTCCGCTCTAATATTTTACTCTTACTTCACAATTGTTACAACTTTTATACATGATACAATGATTACAGTTATTACAACAAGTATTTTCTCTCTTCTCATCCTCATAATAATTTACAACAATTTCAACAAATATCATTTACAACATTTTCTCAACTAAATGAAATAAACATAAAATCCATATTAAATTCTTATTCCCGATTTTGCAGTTACTTGGCAGCAGGCTCCTTTGGGAGATGCTCTAGTTGCAACCACCATCTCTAAACCCTAACTCCACCAAATCCCTAAACCCTCAAGCCCACTTAGGCCCACACAAGCCCACTCTAACTTAATCAAAGCAAAAAATAGTAATTAAAACCAAAATTAAACAAAAATCACCTAAATCCACTTAAAATCCTAATTAATCAAGTGAAAATCCTAATTAAAGTCAAAATCAAATAAAATCCATTTTAAACCACTTTAATCCATTTAATTTCAAGGAAAACCTAAAATTAAGCACAAAAGACCCTAAAAAACCATAAAATCACTTAATTAAGTTAAAAACTCTAATTTAAACCCAAAACTTTAATTAAAATCCAAAAAATCCTAATTTAAACCCAAAACTTTAATTAAACTAAAAACCATGATTAAAATCAAAAAACCCTAAATTAAAATTCAAAATTCCAACCCAAAAACCCTAATTTAAACTAAAAACTTTAATTAAAGTCCAAAAACCCTAAAAACCCCTAAAATAATTAAAATCCTGAAAATCCTAATTTAAAATCAACTAATTAAATCACAAAAACCCTAAATTAATTAAATCACAAAAACCCTAAAATAATTAAAATCCTAAAAACCCAAATTTAAAATCATTTAATTAAACCCAAAAGACCCCAACTTAAAATCACATAATTAAACTCAAACCCCTAAAAAATCCTAATTTTAAAAAAATTAAACTTCAAAATTACAAAATCAAAACTTAATTAAAATCATAAACCTAATTAAAAACCTAAAACCAAAATCAAACCTAAAACAAAAAAAAACAACAAAAGCCCAACTACCAGGCCCACTCACAGCCCAAACCACATTTTCATTTAAATCTTAGGAAACAGAAAAATAAACCAATAGTGCCTTCTTCCTCCCCGCAACCATCTCCCTATCTCCTTCCTTCCCATGAAAATCCAACTGCAAACCACGATCTCCACCTTGTCTTCCACCCCTTTTAGAGCATAAGAAACCACTAGAAAAGGAGGAGGGGAGAGTAGAGAGGAAAATGATCGGAGAGAACGTCGGAAGAGCACCTTGGAAAACACAAAGAAAATCCAAGGCCAACCCAACAATTCCCCACAATCCAGAGCACCTCCAAGCCTTTTTCACAACCCCCTTTGCAACCTTGAGCCACCAGAACCCTCGGACCTGCGCCACCAGAGTCGCCAGAGCAAGAGGAGTGCCACCGATCAACCTCGTCGGGAGAGACAACTGCCATCATCCCAGGTAGTTTCTGCCCCCTCTAGTTTTCAATTGTACTCTTTTAGGCATCTAAAGTCTCTCGTGTCCTTTAAATTGCACTCTAGCAGAGTACACAGGCCCTGTGCACCATCATTTTTGCCTCCGGTGGTGGGTTCACCACCAGCGACGAGGCCAGACGCCTCTTGGTCTGAGGAAGGCCCTATGGGCCTCCCCTCCTTCACCTCCCTCTTCATCCTTGAGCCTCTGTCGCTCAAGGGAGGGTCTCTTGACCTTCTTGTGGCCAGACGACCGCCCCTGTCACCGTTGCACCCATCGCTGGAGTCGGTGATGGGTGGAGCAACCCATGCCATTCTAGCCCCGCTCACAACATCCAGGAGCACCACCGCGGGCCCCCGGAGCTTCCCTAACCGTTTCTCGCACTTCACCGCCGTTGCAATGCTGCCTCCACACCGTCGGAAACTGCCGTCGGAGACCTAGACGAGTGACGCAACCTAGGCTGCCCTAGATCCCGTCGTCACCACCAGGAGTCCCCGCGTGCTCCTCTAATGCCTCTCCGGTCCTCGCCAAGCCATCCCAGAGACCTCCCTTCCGCGGTCATCTTCTCCGATGCCGGTGGCCGCTCGCCGGAGCTCGAGGTGGGGGAGGTCTCTCAGGCCTCCCTAGTCTAGCCCACAACCTTGGAGGAGCTCGCCGTGATGTCCTCCAACTTTTCCGACTACCGCCACCACTTTCCTATCGCTGTGCTGCCGTCAAAGGCCTGCCGGAGTTCATGCCAAAGTGGGAGCATCAACGATCAGCCAGGGATCTTCAAAACAGCCTGATTTAACAATTATTTTTTTAGTTTTCAATAATTACACATAGGTCCTGATTATCGTTACATTTAGGTCCCTGGAATTTCTTTCAGATCCTTTTTTCTTGCATCCAGGTCCTTTTTTCTTACATCCAGGTCCTTTCTTGCATCCAGGTCCTTTTTTATTACTTTTGGGTCCTTTTTATTACACTTATGTCCTATATTTTTTTGTTTAAACCCTTAAAGATTTAAATAAGTTTCATTCCTTTATTATTTTGTAAATATTGCATATTTTTTCCGTTTAAATTTCAATTTCATTTTTAGTCTCATATATCTTTGTTTCTTCACAGTTAGACCCCTATATTCATGTTTTCTTTTCAAATGAGTCCTAAAAATTTATTTTGTGACCCTTGAATTTTCCTATTTTAAAATTGCATTGTAAATATTGCACATTTTACCCTATTTAACTTTTGATTGCATTTTCAATTCTATTCAAGCATGTTTTATCACACTTAAGCCTTTGAGATCATGTTTTCTTTGCATTTAAGTCCTGAGCTTTTGCATTTTGCCCCTTGGGTTCTTTGAAAAGAATTTCCTTTGTACAATTTGCATATAAGACCTTAAAGTTATCCATAATTACACTGATCATGTAAAAATTTTAATTTTTATCATATTTTGGTCCTAAAATTTTCAAGTCAACCCCAAAACTCAATTTATAATGTTTTCTAGACAGGAATATTTGTACTAGGCCCTTGAATTTTTCTTAAATCATTAATGATAGTTTTTATTGCATTTTAAATTACATTTTAATATGTTTCCCATTTATTAATCACATGTACATGTAAAATCATCACCTAATTAAAGATTTCATCAAAAAATCATGTTTGCAATGTAAATGATTATCTGATTACACATTTTGTCAAATTTGCATCCTATGTGGGAATTTTTGCACAGTAGACCCTAGGTTTTCAAGAAATTATCAAAAGTATAATTTTCACACGTCACATCACATAGACACATTTTCTTTATATTTTACATCCTAGTATCAAGATAAGACTTTTTAAACACAATTTTAACCATGAACTTTCCCTTTCTATGAATTTTGCATGTTAGACCCTGAATTTTCAAAGAATTATCTAAGTACAATTCTCACATTCCAGTGTCACAGTTTCCTTTGACCCATCATCTGTAAACTAGAATAGAAGTTTCTGAATGTGTTTTAATCCAGGTTTTCATCCTTTTTTGTGAATTTTGCGTTTTGGTCTCTATGCTTGTCCTTTATTGTTTTTACATCGTTTTATTGTTTCAATACCTTTTCCTTTGCATGTTTTCTTTTTCCTGACATTCTTACATACATTTTGGCATATCTTAGACCATGCATTATCCGCATGCATGCATTTATCACATTTGACCACCAAAATGACCAAAGTACCCCTATGTCATCAATTCATGCACATGCATGTTAGTTATTGCTCCAAGTCATACATAATCTTTGTCCAAAGTATTTCTTAGCATCCTTTACCCATTTAGGTACATTTTCAAGCATTCTACATAGTTTTGCTGTATTTGCACATTAGTCCATCCTTTTCGAATAAGTCCGCATTTCATGCATTCTTCCGTGGATTTGTCTCCTACCTGTCTCTGGATTCCCTCATTTGATATTTGATTTGACTATCTTTATTCCATATTTCGGACTTTTCCGATTTGATTTGGATTTCATCGCCCGAGGGCGTACATTAACAGGCTTGAAGGCCGACATTGACCCCACCACAGATTATTTTTCCTTTTGATTTTCACGATATTTTCCATGGTTCCGACGACTCGGGTAGACCCCATCTTCTTTCATTTTTGACCTCAATATGGTTTTCTGGACTATTCTTTACAAAAACATCGTCATTTTATGTGATTTTCTTTTCAACTCACCATTTGCCTATTTTATGTGGATCTCTTTGCAATTTTTCCGTTTGGATTTCTATGGTGTTTTCTGCATTTCTAATGATCTGGGTCTGTTTTATTTTTGATCCCTTTGACATCAGTATAGTTTTCTGAACCATTCTTTACAAAAACATCGTTATTTTATGTGAATTTCTTCACATGTCACAGTTTTCCTACTTTATGTGGACTTCTTTGCAGTTTTCCCACCATGATTTCTGCGATGCTTTCTTTGATTCTAACGACTTGAGTCAGTTGCGTTTTTGACATTCTTTAGACTTATATGATTTTCTGAGCCATTCTCACCAGAAATCTCGCCATTTCATGTGATTTTCTTTGTTGTGCCACACTTTGTGATTTCATCATTTATGTGGATTTCTTCGTAGTTTTCGCGTACCCTCTTATACGTCCATCCAGTCTTGTCTTGGTATTCATATCAGCATGATTAGCACACGTTCAAGGCATAGCAAGCATTCACTTAGCCTCTAGCAAGCAAATTAGACTAAAAAGATCGAGTTTCTCGGGCGTACGGGGGTGCCTAACACCTTCCCCGTGCGTAATAGGAATCTTTACCAATCCTCTGGTTAGTAGACATCTGACTTTCATATTTGCATCCCATTCATTCACTTTTTGTGATTTGTTTGTGATTTTCGTTGTCTTTCTCATAAATGATTAGGTGGCGACTCTTTTTCTTTTCCGTTTTCATCCCGTCTTGTGCCCTCACCATCCTGGCTTGGCTGTGGCCTCCTCCCTTTGGCGCGACCCCACGCCGAATCCCCTGGGCCAGGCACAATCACACATCAAAACAAGTAACTTTATTTTCCCAACAATCTCCCCCTTTTTGATGATGACAAAACTATAAGTCTTTCTCAAATAAACTCCCCCTATCAATAAGCATGGATTTTATATATCTTATAGCAATATCTAATTTCTCCGCGTACTTATGATGATAATGGATTTTCACCCTTTCTCCCCATTTTCTTATATTTTCATTGTTATTAAATCCATCCAAGAATCAAAGAATGGGCATCGTTTATTTAACCTACTTATTTTCTCCCCCTTTTTGTCATAAGCAAAAGAGGGGGTAAGTGCCACGACAGATTAATTTCTAGCATAAGATCTTCATCATCCAATATTTAGAGACATGTAGTATGACAAAGAGAATTTTCACATGTTTCTCCCTTAAGTTTACACAGTCAAGAATGTATTTTAACATAAAGACATGAATAAGCACTTTAAGACATGAATTTTCACATGCTTCACGTCGAGTTCATCATGGTAATTTATCCTTAATTCATCCAGTCATAAAAATGTGTTCTTGTATTCAATCTCAACAAAATATTTTCCAAAATATGTTCTTTTGTTCATTAAGAAATATATATCAATGAACCCATTGAACAGAGCCAATATATAAAAGTATGTTACTTGTATCAATCAAAGCCAATATATAATTATAGTGATTCATCCAAACATATCAAAACAGAAATGATCTTTAATTCATCCAAACCATAGCAAAGCATTAAGTCATCCAAATCAAAATGTCATAGCCAAGTATATTATACAACAACTTTAAGGACTAAAAGGAGGAGGATTCCTATTAATGTACTTAAGACTATCAGAGTGATATTCTTTAAGTTGGGTTTGATACACTTCCAACTTGTAATGAGTGACTTTGGTGGACTTTTCGTTCTTTGAAAACAGTTGACGCATTTCTGCCCAGATTTCTTCAAATTGTTGTTGTTGTTAAATTCACATTTCAGTTATTTATTGCTGTAACAAGTCGATCTTCTTGAACACTATATCTTCTTCCTTAGAGTTATCAGAGTCATCTTCCTCAACTTGTTGTGTGCTAAAAGTGGAAGCTGTGGAAAGATTTTTGAGTTTAGACATTCTTTCCAAGGCTTGTTCCATTTTGGCTATGGCTTCGGTTCCATGAGGTTTGGTCTTTAAGGCTAGACTAGACTGTCTTTAAAAGGAACATCAAAATACTCAAAAAGGTATGTCAATAGAGATCTAAAGAGAAATTTTGTTTTGACATGAGTCATACAATGGATTATGACTCAGGCTCAGTTGACTTGAATGTTCTTAGTAATTGCATACACAGCATTACCTGTGAGTTTGCTAAGCTCATCAAAATATTCTTTCTTCTAGACAATGTTAGCAGCTACTATGTAAGCAATTATTCTAGATTGTTTAGTGAGTAATTAAGCTTGTTGGGCTTAAATGAACTCCAAGGGTTTTGAGATATGGCATTATTTATGTCAGAATAAGACCAACCTAGTTCATACATGGAAAGAGTAATATCCACCCCTGACGATGGAATTTTCAAGAGTTGACCAATGAGGACAGTAACAAAAGAGATGTTTATCCCTACAAGATAAGATTGAATCAAATCATTGGATATGGTCATATTCGCATAAAACTGAGATATAAGCTTTGGATAATACAATCTATCTCCTATGGAACCTAGAAATGGTATGAGCATTTGGAACAAAAAGAGAGACGCATTGGAACCAAGTTCTTGGAAGATTACTCTTCTTCTAGTCAGTACCTTCTTGTTGGCAAAACGTTCCTTGTGGGCCTGCTGGGTCTCGTTGCTCACAAATCGATGGTTGTGGTCGTGTTTATTGTCGAAGGAGGCCGAAGATTTGGGTTGTTCAACTTGCTCACGTTTTGGACAAGATGCCATTTTTTTCCTTGGTGCCATTGCGCATTTTCAGGGAGAATGGAGGTGAGATAAGGGAGGAGGAGGTTGATGAAGGGAGAAAAATAGTCTTCGGTGGAAGGAGAATAGAGTTTCATTCGTCGGAGAAAGGAAAATGAGGGTTTTAGTCCGCAGGATGAAAGGGAGAAGTTTAAAAATGAAATGAAAACCTAAGTTTATAACGTTAGATTCGACAAAAATGGTATACCAAGAATGAAATTGGTATGCTGAAATGGGGTCAGAAAATTTCAATAGATCAAACGGTGTACCAAAATAGGTGTTATAATTCAAACTGTGACTCTTAGTAAATTAGATAAAAACAGAATATCGAAAAACGTGTTTCTTGAAAAATCTAACAAAAATTTCGACAGACTGATACAGAGATTTTTGGTCGACTGATCCAAATCAGAAGATCAAGCCAGGAAGTCTAACTAGACTCAGGGAAATTCGGTTGACTGAAATAATTCGGCAAACCGAATTAGAATATTTCGATAGACCAAAAATTTTTCGGTGTACCAAACTAGAATTCTTTTACAATATATCTAATATTTCACATATTCCTATGTAATGCCCCTCATTTTCCACAATAATTTAAAACAAATTAAATTACGGGAAAATTAAAGCCAAACAGTAAATGTCTAACTACCAGGAACCTGTGTGTGAGGCTAGGAGACTCCAGACTATATGCACTACGCTAACCCTTTGCATGCCTACACCTGCAAACCAAAAACACGAGGAAAAACGTATGAGTGACAAAAGTTACCCAGTACGCACCCCACGAAAACCGCAGAGAACAAAACTATAATCAATTTTCCTTTTAAATTTATTTTACAAACTATTTTCTCAAAACGTCACAAACTAGGCTCACACCAACCGAAACCACAACCGGGGCTCTATTAGCCCAAAACCACAAGCAAAGGCCCTCAATGGCCAAAACCACACACAGTGAGTCAGGAAGCCCGACGCCAGGCAACTTAACTCTAGCTACACGCAGTCCACTAATGAGCGACCACAGCGTTCTGCACTGCTACGGTGATGACAACCTTATGCAGGAGTGTTCACCGTCCCGCGATTCTCCCTCTCTAGAGAATCTTCAAAAGCCAACCCCTCCCTAGGAAGGCTGTCCTGTCTCTCAGGACGCTACTAGCTACGGGGCATGTGTCCCACCCGCACTGGCCACCACAGGGTCCGCCTCCTCACGCGTCCTCCACACACGGTACTTAGGAGGGAGTGTCAAACCTCCACACCTGATGACACCCGAGCCTCAATGCTCACAACGACAGCAGGAGTATCATACCTCCTCGTCATGCCACAAGACACCTTAACCCGCGGACCACAACCCTAGCCTAGAGATGATAGTCGAGGAGTCTCATACCTCTAGGACCCGACGCCCCTCAGTCTCAAGTATCTCGACCCCCGACCTCAACCAAGGAGTCCTGCCCGACCACCCGAGAATGTCATCACATTCCCTGGTCTCAACGACACGGTCTCACACTATCTCGACCAATACATAGAAAATCAGGAAAACATTTTCCAAAACAGGTCAACTATTTCTTTGAAATCCATTTTCCAAAACCATTTTCATTTCTTTGGAAACTCTTTCAAAACCTCAGCAAAGTGGTGCATCAGGTGTCCTAGGGGACCACCACTGACAACCCACAATCCCATCTTACAGGGACAAAACAAACAAATCCAGAAAACCACTGCATTAAAATATATTTTCCAAAAATCCAAGAAAAACCCAAGGAAATGCCTAGTGGACCCGTGCATGTGGAGCACGTGTCTGGCCCGTGCCCTTGGCGCTTTTGTCTGAACGCCAACAGAGCTTGGACCAAGGGCCAGAACCACTACCGAACCCACGAATGTGGCCCACGCAATCAGGCCGCGCCCCCAGTTTTCTGTCAAAATTCAGGCGACCTGCAGCAAGGCACTCAGAAATTTCCCAAGGTGGGAGTTTCAATCGGACCCCTCAAACAATCACCAAAAAACTCGAATAAAACATATGTAGTAGACCCTCTAGTCTACTCCAAAACCCAACAAACAAAACTAGAATCCATTCACCATGCATCAAGATAAAAAATCGTAAAGCCATAAGGGTCAAAAAAACCAAAAACACACCAACCGCCATAAATATCCATAAATGCCACAATAAATCCCCAAAAATTTTAAAACATTAAATTTAGACTAGATTACATGCATTATAGGTATGTCTACCATTTTACATGATTTCTACACATTAAATTGGGGATACAGACCTAAAATAACCTCCGATGATCTTCGACCGACTCCGGCGAACTCCGGTGACCCCGCACAACCACGACCACCCCACGACCTCTGGGATGTCGCTTCGGAGCTTCCCAGGCCTCCACGAGCCGCCACAAGCCATCGCCTCCCATCTCCCACTCTCCGGCCCTCTCTTTGTCACCCGCACCCACCAACAGACGGGAAGGAGTGAAGAAGAAGATGGAGGAGGAGTGGAGGGGGAAAGAGAGGAGGAAAGGAAGGGAAGGAAGAATGCTCGGTTGGGGTTCCAGTGCATCGGAGAAGGCTCGCCCCATGCACGCGTTATATAAACGGGGGAGGAGGTCGCCGTGCACCTGCCCACCATCCTCTGGCACGCACACACCAGCCAGTCTCCAGCCACCCTCCAACCTCGTCGCACACAACCCAACTGCTAGCTCCAAGGCATGAACCAACAGTTCCCCGCACTAACCACTAGCCACATCCAACAACCCACAATGCCGACCCCATGTAGACCCACACCCGGGCCCATAAGCACAGTGCCACAGTGCACAGTGCCAACCATGCATAGGGACACACCACAGAAGCCAGCCCACGAAGCTCAAGCCCAAGAGCACAAATCCACACAACAGGCCTCGGAACAGTAACACCCATCCAAGAATAAAATTCATAAAAATGTACATAATTACAAGAATGAATTTTACAGGTGTTACATCATAAGTTCCTTCTAATTTTAATAAATTGATGTTCATCTAGTGGTTTAGTGAATATATCAGCTAATTGTTCATTTGTTGACATAAATTCTAATTTTATAACATTTTTTATGACATGATCCCTAAGAAAATGATGTCTAATTTCAATGTGTTTAGTCCTAGAGTGATGTACCATATTTTTGACAAGTTAATAGTACTAGTGTTGTCATAATAGATTGATATTGTGGACAATGATAAACCAAAATCTTTTAGAGTTTGTTTCATCCATAACACTTGTACACAACAACATCCAGTTGCAATATATTTAGCCTCAGTTGTTGAGAGAGCTATACTTTTTTGTTTCTTACTAAACCAGGAGACTAATGAGTGTCCTGTGAATTGACAAGTGCCACTAGTGCTCTTTCTATCAGTTTTACGTCCAGCACAATCAACATCACTACATCCAACTAAATCTAAGCTTGAATTTTTAGGATAAAATAAACTGTATCCTATAGATCCTTGTAAATACCATAAAATTCTCTTAACTACTGCCAAATGTGTTTCCATGGATGAAGCTTGAAATCTTATACATAGACATACACTAAACATGATATCAGGCCTACTAACCGTTAAGTATAAAAGAGATCCAATCATTTTTCTATATAGTTTATGTTCCACTTTCTGTCCATTTTCATCCTTTTCTAATCATGTGGATGCCATCATATGAGTATTTGTTATTTTGCCATTTTCTATTCCAAATTTCTTTAACAATTCCTTAGTATATTTTTCTTAGTTAATGAATATTCCTTCTCTAGTTTGTTTTATCTGAAGTCCAAGGAAAAATGTTAATTCCCCCATCATGCTTATCTCAAACTCTTGTTGCATGATATTTGAAAACTCATTACACAACTTCTCATTGGTAGATCTGAAAATAATATCATCCACATAAAATTGGATAATCAGTAAGTTATTTTCCACCTTTTTTATAAATAGTGTTGTGTCTATTGCTCCTATTGTGAATTCATGTTCAATTAAAAATTTTCTCAGCCTTTCATAGCAAGCCTTAGGTACTTGTTTTAATTCATCTAATGCTATATTCAATTTATAGACATGATCAAGTCATATTTCATTTTCAAAGCCTGGAGGTTGTTTGACATATACCTCATACTTGTTTGACATATTCAATTTACGATTCCATTCAAGAAAGCACTCCTTACATCCATTTGAAATAACTTAATTCTCATATAGCTAGCATATGTCAATAGCATCCTAATTGATTCTAATCTAGCAGCGGGGGCATATGTTTCATTAGAATCAATTCCTTCCTCTTGATTACATGCTTGTGCAACTAATCTAGCTTTATTTCTAACTACATTTCCCAATTCAGCTAACTTATTTCTAAACACCTACATAGTTCTTATAATTTGATGATCCATTGGTTTTTGAACAAGTTCCCACACATTATTTCTTTCAAATTGATGAAATTCTTCACACATGACATTTATCCAAAGTTCATCATTACATGCTTCATTTACATTCTTTATTTCGATAGAAGACACAAAAGTATATGTTACACAGTCATCATTACAACTTCTCTAGTTATGAATTCCTTGGGATGACCACATATGAATTGCCAATCCTTGGGTTTAAGGTTGGATTGCTCATTATTTGTTCGTTCATTCTAAAGAGTTTCTTCTTTATTTTGGTTATTTAAAGTATTTTTAGTAACTTCATGTTCATGTTCATTTTCTATATTGATTACTTCATTTTTATTATCTTCATCAAAATCCACATGCATAGATTCTTCCACAATCAATGTTCTTTTATTGTATATTCTATAAGCCTTTCTTCTAAAAGAATATCCAAGGAATATTCCTTCATCAGCCTTGGAATTAAACTTATCTAGATTGTCCTTAGTGTTCAATATGAAGCACTTAGAACCGAAAACCTTAAAATATGAAATTCTAGGAGTTTTGCAAAACCAAAGCTCAAATGGAGTTTTATTCAAAATTGGTCGTAGCAAAACACGATTTAAAATGTAGCAAGAGGTGTTTAAGGCATTGGCTTAAAAATGCTTTGGCAAATTGTTTTCGCAAAGGATTGTCTTAGTCATTTCTTAAGTGTCCAATTTTTCTTTTCAACATTTCCATTTTGTTGGAGAGTTCTTGAGAAATCAAAATTGTATTCATATCCATTTAATTCACAAAAAAATTTTAACTCGTCATTTTCAAACTCAACACCATGATCACTTCTTATTTTGATAATTTTTAATCCTTTTTCATTTTGTACCTTTTTGCAAAACTTTTGAAATTCAAGAAAAGTATCATTTTTATTTGCTAAAAATAAAACCCAAGTAAATCATGAAAAATTATCAACAATAATAAAAACATATCTCTTTCCATCAAGACTCAAAGTTCTACTAGGCCAAACAAATCCAAATGAATTAATTCCAAAAGTTCGGTAGTAGAAATCATGTCTTTTGTTTTGAAAGACGTTTTGACTTGTTTTCCAAATTACCAAGCATCACACAATTTTCCATTCTTAAAGTCAATTTTTGGTAATCCAAACACAAGATCAGCTTTGAACAATTTCAACAATTGACCCAGACTTGCATGGCCAAGTCTCTTATGCCATAGCCAATGAGCATCATTTGAAGAGGCAAGACATGATATAGTCATATTTGGTTTATATGAGATTTTTATTTAATAAACATTATTTTTCCTTTTTCCAGTGAATATGATTTCATTTGGGTTTGAATCAATTATAGTACATTCCTTTTTATCAAACATTACTTTATAACCTACATCACACAATTGACTAATGTTAATCAAATTATGTTTAAGTCTATCTATCAACAAAACATTTTTAATAGAAGGGTTATCAGGATTACCTACATTCTCTATTCCAATTATTCTTCATTTAGCATTGTCACCAAATGTGACAGTTCTATCCTCTTTTGAGTTCAAAGTGCAAAGGAGACTATGATCTCTAGTCATGTGTTGAGAGTATCCACTGTCTAGAATCCACTTTGAGTTTATGATTTTCCTACATCATGAGATGCAAGTAAAGTCGTAGGAACCCACATTACATTGATCTTTCTTTTTATTTCATTTGTTTTGTTTTGATTTTTGTCAAACCATTTGGGATGTTTCTTTACAATAAAAATATATTTCTCATTTGTGGTTGCTCTTATGAACCCATTTTCATAAGGTGTATCATTGAATTTTGAGAAACCAAGTTCATATTTATTTAAAGAATGTCTTTGACTTGACAAAAGTTATCCAAGTTCTCTTTTCTTTTTGTGAACATTGTTATAGTATTAAGTAGATCATTACTCTTTATTTTTAACATGATTATGTTTTTTTCTAGATTTTTTATTTTATATTTCATTTGACCAATACTCATATTTAACTCAATATTTTTGTTATCCAAGTTTACATTTTCTTCAATTATTCTTTTTCCATTTATGATTAAAGATTCATTTTTTTTGAGTTAAGTTTTCAATGGTTTGGTTCATTGTTTTAGATTTTATTTTTAAGGTTTTGTATTTGTCATATAACTCATTGAAAGCATCTAAGAGTTCATCTATGTTGATGTCTTCCATAGAAAATGAGTAAATTTCTTCATCTAATGTCATGAAGCACATGTTGCCATACTCACCATCGAAAGAAGATTCATCACCTGAAGATGAGTCACTCTTATCCCATGTAGCTTGGAGGACTTTCTTCTTACTTGACTTATTATTCTTTTTGTTTAATTTCATTTTAAGTAAGGGACAATCCTTTTTAAGATGTCTTGGTTTGTTGCATTTGAAGTACAAGGATTAATATTCTTTTTCTTTATTTTTATCTTGATTTTTATTCCATATCTTTTGAAATTTTCCTCTTTTTATAAATTTCTTAAATTTTCATGTTAGTAAAGCTATATCTTCATCATTTTTAGAATCTTTGGAATCTGAGGTGATTTTTAAAGCTATGAACTTTTTCAAAGGAGCTATTATTTCTTCCTTCTCTTTTTCTTTTTCTTTTAGTTGCACTTTATATAAGGTCAAGTTCCCAATCAAGTCTTCTAAAGAATATGTTGCTAAATCCTTGGCTTCCTCTATGGTAGTTGTTTTCTTTTCCCAATCAGAGGTGAGAGACCGAAGAATGTTCCTCTTAAGTTCACTTTGAGAAAAATTCTTGCTTAGAGATTGTAATGTGTTGATAATTTTATTAAATTTAGTAAACATATCACCTATTGATTCATTTTTCTTCATTTTAAGTAATTCATATTTATGAACCAATATGCTAATTTTTGTTTCTTTAACTTGGTTGGTTCATTCATGTGTAACTTCCAAATTATGCCATACATCATGAGATGTAATACAATTTGATATTCTATTAAATTGTTCTTGATTTACTGTATAAAATAAGATATTTAACCCCCTAGCATCTAATTGTACATTTTTTCCTTTTCTTCTTCATTCTATTCCTTATAGTTTTTAGTATTTTAGGCAAATCCATTCACTACAATATCCCAAAGTTCATAGTTTATAGATTTCAAGCAGATTACTATTCTTCATTTCCAATAGTTGTAGTTTAGTCCATCAAAGAATGGAGGTTTATTAATGCTTTGTTCCTCAATTAGATTATTGCTAGAAGATGTCATAGTTTATCTAGAAGATGTTTTAAATCTTATAACTTAAATAACCTTGCTCTGATACCAAATGTTGGATCAAATGGCTTCTCTAGAGGAGAGTGAATAGAGAATCTTTTTAATTTATCTTAGTGTTTATTTCTTTTTTATTTTTTTCAAGCAAATTGCTAAATAAAAGAGATAAAATAAGAATACAAGCAAAGAAATAAGATGAGAGACAGTGAAAAAGACACAAAGGATTTATGGTGGTTCGGCCAACTTCGACTTAATCCACTCCTCAAGAATCGTCTTGAAAATTTTCCTTAATCTTAAATCAAAACCTTACTTCTGTTGGTAGTCCTACCAACCCGAAATTTGCTCCTTTCACTTCTCACTCTTGGAGAAGCTAGAACCTCCTTTTCTTTGTCACTTTACAGAATGAAGATCACTCTCAAGTACAACTCACACAACTCAGTATAAGATCTCACTTTACAACTCAAGTTTGTGGGAGTAAGAATGAGAATGTAGCTCTTTTGTAGCTTGTATAATCAAAAGTAAGTAAGTATGTGTATGTCTTTTCCTTCTTGTCTTTTAGAGTTGCTATGTATAGAGCTTGGGCCTTGTAATGTTGTGTCTACCGGCTAGTACAACGTAACAACTAGTAAATCGGAATGACGTTTTAGCTCTGATTTCTATTTTTACGTCTAGATCGGTATGCTAAAAATTCCATTTGGTTTGTCGAAAATTACTGATTTGGTATTTCGAAAATCCTTCGAGTGCCGAAAAATAATATGCTTCTAGTTAGCTAGTGTCTTGATCTTCAATATGCTGTGCAGTTGCCTAATGTGCTAAAATCTCCTGTTTCAGTATTCTGAAATTTTTCGGAATGTCGAATGCATTCTGCTTTAATATTTCACTCTTACTTCACGATTGTTACGACTTTTATACATGATACAATGATTACAATTATTACAACAAGTATTTTTGTAATGACCCCCAAGTTGCTTGATGTATTCGTTTTAATTAACCGCAAGTGCACAACATCTAGAGTAGTACGTCAGCAAATACCCGTCGATCTCCTAGAGAAAAGTACATAATACCAAAGATTTATTATCAAATATTGAGAAGAAATGTGTGAGGGATAATATTTAAAACTAAATCTAAAAGATCAAGAAACAAACAGATTAATTAAATCTAGGGCTTCGAATCCATTTACATAGAATTGAGAATGCATGATTATGTTTATTCCTTTCCTTTTTATTGATCTAAATAATTTGATTTAATGATTTTTATCCACACAAGAATAAATTATATGCTAAAATATGCATCATAGAATATCAAGACTAGAAGTAAAAACACACAAACCAAGTTAAATCAGATGATAAATGATGAAATTGAGATTATATACACAACCCCTAATTAAAACTTCCTTAAACATAGACTAAAAAGATGAACTCAATGTTAGTCTATCAAAGTTTATCGATTATATGAGTGGTTTATGTAATATACATCCAACCCACATACTCATTGCATGAAGCACAAAGAGAAAGATAAGAAAACATGATTACACATCTCAATCTAAATAAACTTCATCTTTACCCTAGATCTAGAAGATTAACCAAGCATGATAACATAAAACATTAAAATAAAAAAGAAAGAAGAAGGAGAAATAGAAGATATAATGAAAGAAAAATAATTTTATTAAATAGAACCTGGTTACGATGCTGATCTTCCAAATCTCCCAAAATATAGAAAAGAAAAGAATCTAAAATCTAGATGGGAGCTTCCATAGATCTACACAAGGGGTCTTTTTATAGGCTTACAAGGACTTGCTTTCGTCAGAGACAAATCCGATGTTACAATTACATTTTCAAAATTAAATACAAGATATTTCCAAGTACACGTCATCTGCCTCAAAGATCGGGTCATCTTCCTTCTGATTGGGCGCCTAGGAAGCGTCGGATGTCATGTGGACGCCTCCTAGGCGCCCAGATCATCCGGATCATCGTTGATTTTGATAGCTTCGTTGGCTAGTTTATCCCAATATTTTGACATGTGGAAAATCTCATTTTGATCTCTTGATGTGATTCTAGAATTTTCCATGTAAGTCTATCCTTTCTTTCTAGCATAATTATTCTTTTTCTCTTGTTTTTCTCTAGGTTCCTGTAAAATTTGCATAAAACACCTCGAGTAGCATTATTTATATACGAAATAGATAAATATGTGAATAAAATATGTATACATTATGAACTAATCATTGCTACCACTAAATTTAGCTATAAATTTTCATTTAATCATTTTTTTATCTTTATTATTAACCAACAATTACACTAATAACACAGCTAAGGCTAAGTACTCTCAACAATAAAATAAAACCACTAAACAACAGAAATAAAACTAAACAACACTCACCTGGATCTCTGATGTGTGGTGGCGTGACTCCTCCTATATGCACTAACAACCAACAGTTACTATCCTACACCTGCCAAAAGACACAAAACAAAGCACACGTGAGTGACCACTCAATGGTCACCCAGCATGCACTCCACCTACAACTCGACATTCTATGCCGAGGACAGCCAAGCACAGACATCACACTCGAATGCCGCCAAAACAAAAGGGTAATCTACCAACGGCCAATACACAAACACTGACATCCCTCTCGGATGCTGCAGCACCAAACCAGGTAGTTTACCATTACCTAGTAAGCCACAAAACCACAAAACCATGCCTTTAAAACCATTCTTTTCTTTTCTTTTTCAAAACCAAATGCGTGCACTTTTAAAACCTTTTATGCATGCCTGAGAAGGCTACTTTCGCCATCTCAAGCCCAAAACCACACGAAATCACAACTACAGAGACTCTGCTTTATACAACATGGTCCCCTCTAGACCCAAGCACAACACCAAACCACAGAGCTTCTGTTCAGAAACCACGAAGCCACTACTCTCAAAACATTACGCCTCAACAGGTACCAAAGCCATGGCCTCCTTTAGGCCTAGAGCTTGATTGCCTGAACCAGAACTTTGCACAAAACACAAATAGTGTGTTGAAATGTCCAGCGCTAAGTAAACAACACTAACCATACGCAGTCCACCAAAGCACGACCAACAGTGCCTACACAACCATGGTGACGGCCATGCTGTGCAGAAGCGTTCACCGTCATGCGATTCTCCTTCCTAGAGAACCCTCAACAAAGCCAACCCCTCTTGGGTGCACATCCCGCCTGCACTGGCCACTACAGGGTACGCCTCCTCACAGCAACCTCCACACGATGCTTAGGAAGGAGTCTCATACCTAGGGGTGTACATGGGTCTGGGTTGACTCGAAAACCGAACCAACCCGAACAGCATGGGTTGGGTTGGGTTTTTTTAATCATGGATTGGGTATGAGTTAGAAAATCTCAAACCCAAGCTTTGTAGGTTGGGTTTGAGTTTCAGGCTTGGATTACCCAACCCAACCTGAACTCGAAAGTATATATATATATACACTAAAAGAAAATCGACATTTAGCGAGGACAATCTTCCTCGCAAAGTCCTTGCTAAGTCCTCGTAAAATCCTCGTTAGATAGTTTAACGAGGACTTTGTGAAGAATAATTATCCTCGTAGCTATGTAACTCGTTAAATCAATACTGCGATGATATATCCTCGCAATGTGCTCGTGTCAATTTAGCGAGGAAATTACGAGGAAATATTTCATCGTAATGTCCTTGCCATATCCTCGTAACTCCTCTGTAAGTGCTCGCTAAATATAATGAGATTGTATCGTCGTTCCAGTTTTAGCGATGACATTTCCTCGCAAATTGCTCACTAAGTGAATGTCCTCGCTAATACTAGGCAATTAAAATAATAATAAAACAATACATTATAGAATTGACATTCAAATACCTGTTAAAATGACATTCAAATACATTCACAAGTACATTATTCGTACACATATACAGATTTCATAAAAAAAAATTTCATTCGATTATACATAATAAGATTTTACACATTCAAAGTTTTTACAAAAAAGTAGCTAATACAACACTGAAATATCTTAATACAAGTGGATAAATATAATACAAGGCAAAACAATCAATGTGGTTTGAATACCTAACTAGGTTGCAATTATACAATCAATGTATAATGTAATATTCAATAGATTTAAAAAGAAACTTCCTTACTCTTGTCCGTTCCTAGTCAACACATTCAAAAGCTCTGTTCATACATCATAAAGAAACTATGCAGTCGGTTGAAATAAATTAGCCCCTCTGGGTGTGAAATTTGTTCCAAAGAAGGGAGCTTGGAAGTGAGAGAAACTAAATTCTGAAACATACTCGTGCAATTGATTGCCAATTAGACTTCTAGAATGTAGAAAATAAAACATTACTTTAATTTCTTGAGTTCCGCTTCCTTTGTAATAGAAGGCAACTTCATTTGATCATTTTTTTTAATTTATGAAATATAAATTTCCCCTTCTTCCTTAAGAGAGAAATAAATCAATAATGTAAACTAGTGATCTGCATGTGTATAATTAAAAAAAAACTTCATAAACCTCTTATACCTAAGTTCCATTTTGTTAACTGGTAAACTGTATTTCTTTTTAATAGAAAAAAAGTTTTAAGTCTAAAATTTTTTTTGTCACAAATAAAAAAATTAACACTTTCCTAAAACATAGCATGAGCTTTGTTCACAATTCTAAATATCATAATAACACTTGTATTTGAAAATGTATATTGTTTATAAGTTTGCGAATTAATTCAAAAGTAAATAAATAGTTGACTTTAAATATAAAAGAGTTACATGAGTAATTTCTACCACAGACCATTGACATGTAAAATAGCAACTGAATATAGTTTGAACAAGTAAACTTGTGAAACATTCTAATTGTTGCTTTGAACTGATTTCATTGGATATATAAAAAAGAAAATAACTAAAGCCACTTCAAAGTAATGCTTTGGACAAGGGATTCAAATTTGAAAGAAACCAAAACAAACAAGGAAGCATGGAAGACTTTCAGAGGTGTGTAACAAATTGGTTGAATTTGCTTTTTCATGTCTAGAAATCTAGTGATTCTGTACATTTTTTGTTTTAACAAACAAGATCTTTCCACAATGTTTGTTTTCTAGAGTACATATTTTATGTAATTAAAAGATACCTGAATTCTCACGTTACTTCAAGTTGTTCTCTAGAAATATTTTATGAATGTTTGTTCATGTCTATAGTATATTGTTAGTGTTACATTAAGTTGTTTTCTAATAGTCCATAACTTATTTGTGCCATATAATGGAGCAGTTGTCATCTACCACTAAAGAAATTATAAATAATTGTCATTTGATGTGTATGCTTCTGATAGAACCTGAAGTTCTCTATGAAGTTTGAACAGATTCTATGAAGCATCTGTTGGATACTAAAGCTTCTCTAGAGGGGGGGTGAATAGAGTTTTTCCGGTTTTAAGTATGTCTTTGGAATTTGTTATGCAATTTAAGAAATTAACACAAAATACAATCAATCACAAAGACAATAGATTTATA